>CAUYRH010053041.1:0-24515 GCA_963574655.1 Perodicticus potto
GAAGCCGCTGGGATTACAGGCGCTCGCCGCGGTGCCCGGCTGGGTTTTTCCATTTTTTTCATGAGTCGGGGTCTCACTGTCGCTCAGGCGAGTCTCGAACTCCTGAGCTCAAGCAGTTCTCCCTCCTCAGCCTCCCACAGTGCTGGGATTACAGGCGTGAGCCACCGCGCCCGGCAGGAGTTGTAGTTCTAAGCCACTCACACAGATAAACTGGTTTCTCCCAAATAAAAACTAACTCTGACTCAGGGGGAGGTGTTATAATTTGTGCAGTTAATCAGAGAAGACGAAAAGATACACTCACTCTCGGCTGGAGACAGCCTGTCCTGAATAGAACAGTAGAAAACTGGCTCAACTCAATAGTTCAATGTGATTTCCATTTGCACGTCTAGATAATAGAGAGAAGCCTCCTCAGGCTGAAGCCCCTTGATCTATAGGTGCAAATAAAAGTTTTAGAATGAAATGCCACTCTAAGGGCCAATTATATTTCCCCTGGGGTCTCGGAGGCCTGGGGATCGTCTAAGCAACTTCGATTCTTCATTCCCTGTGGTGTGTCGGGCAGGTGGCCAGGAAGAAACTGGAGCAACAATGGGCAGAGCCCCTCCTTCCTAAGTGCAGCCGGGACAGGGTGGGCAGGGTGCCAGCCGGGGCACCATCTCTGTGGGACCAAGGGTGCTGAAGGGGAAGGCGAGCTGGGCTGGCCCTGTACTGGTGTTTGAAGAGCCATACCTCTCCAGAGCAGCCAGCTCTGCTGGTACAGACCTAAAAAAGCTTGTCTTGACTGGGCTTTGAGTCAGGAATGGGAGAGTGAGGAGCAAGTGTGTCCACACAGTGCAATGGGAGAGCCCAAATCTGAATGCTGCAAATGACACCTGAGAGGTACCCCATAGTAGGGTATATATATTTTTTTAATTATTGGGAAAAAAAGAACTCTCAAAGAAGCACAGTGTATTTAAGTCTCTCTTTCTTGCTCTCTCACTCTCTCTCCCACACACAGAAAGACTAGGAAAGCGACAGCATCCCTGGGAAACAGGAAGGCAGGAAGTGCTGGATTCAGAGGTGATTGTTTTCGCCATTACTCTGATCCTTGCCGGAGGACTAGAACAAATCAGCGGGTAATAAAGTTTGTTTGAACAAGTAGCCTGACCTCAGATCAGGCTGCTTATTTTGTAGATAGTCTCTGAAATGGTAAGTAAATCACATGTCTTTTAAAAATGCAACATAGAACACGCTAAGCCACACAGGCAGCTCCTGGGAAAGGCAGCCAGGCTGATGGTCCGGCTGCCTCTGTCCTCCTCATTTGGAAGCCTTTGTTCCTTCAAGGGGTCATGACTCTGGCTCTCATGTAAGGAAGTGATTTATTTCCTAAGATGGGGCACTCAAAGTAATATGACAATCTTCCAGCTGTGATTTCCAGGCACAAAGTTCACATTCGTCTCAACTTCAACAGGCCGGTGCTTTGCTCTCCTCCCTCAGATGATGAATTATGCATTGGCTTCTCGAGCATTTGGTCTAAGTCACATGTCAAAAAACAAGTCATAATTAATCTGAACTGGAGGGCTTATTTTCACAAACAGGGCCCTCTAAGTTGGCCCGGGCAAATGTAAAAAGCGCGCGAGGATAAATATTCACTATGTGGTTTGGATGAAATTTGAATTTGATTATCTTCCTGCTCTTCCTGCATTATAAAGAAGGGTAACGTTATTAACAGAAAGTGGCCTCCATGAGGTTGGCTTTAACTAAATTCTCACCACTACTGAAACAACTATAAATGCCCTCTTATTTCCATTTAATACACAATAGTTCATCCTTGTGCTTACAGCCGCATTTACAAGTCTCCTAATTCTTAAACTGCTTTTGATGTTTTAGAGCAAAGGAAACATCCAATGTGCTAACGGGGTGGATGGTGCTGAGCAAAGTGCAAGGAGCGATGATAGAGATTAAGAACGGGGATCTGGCAATCACAGTAAAGACACAGCCGGATCCATGTGGGGTAGAGGGATGGCTTTGTTTTCCTCCCACCATCTCCACCACTCTATCCGAGAAGCATGCACATAGCCTACAACAAAGCCCAAGAGAAGAACAGCCCAGCTGATAGCTGCAGCATCCGCCTCGTACCTTGACAGATGGGCAGATTATCCCACGTTCCATCATCGCGACATAATGAAACCAGGTTGTACAGGTCGGGATAACGGATCTTGAATCCTTCGTGACAAGTGATGATTAACTTATCTCCATGTCTATATGTCTTGTTATGAATCTCAGCATCTTCAATTTGAGGGATACGGCAATCTGTAATTTTGTAAAAGGTGTACATTATTTTTGGAACTTAAAACAGTGGTGGCTAACAGCCTCCCAAGAAAGCTTTTACCTTCGGACCAGGTCACAACATACACAGCAACGTGACAAACAGAACCTTATTTGTCACTAGACTCAGGTGCCAACAGCAAGCCGCAGAGCCTGCTTCACGGAATAACAGGAAGAGAGAGGAGGTGTGCTCCTTCTAATCACAGAAGGAACTTTACTTCCTGCTTGTGACACTTCACACCATACAATTGGTCCCACAAACAATTTTGGAAAATAAGTGAGGAAAGACAAGTACTGGTTACACACTTTGCTGTGTTTGGGACAGTTGGTAGCACAATGCACCCCTTGCATCCACAGCCATCTACTCATGCTCCGAGCCTGATGAGAAAATATGCTTTGCGATAGCATGAGGGCTGGGCCATTAGCATCTCCTGTTCACCCCATCTATTTTTAAAAAGATAATAAATAGAGCAGCGTACACTACTGCAGTCTCACAAAGGCTCTGAGCAAGTCACTGCCTCCGAAAAAGAGCAGAATGCTTGTGTACCAGAGAAAGGTGGCAAGGCTGTAGGCAGGAGAGGATGGGGTAGGAAAAGGGGCCCAGGCAGCAAAAAGGCAGAAAGCTAAATAAAATGAGCACACTAATCCACTTCTAACTGTCTCTGCTTCCAATTTACTGTCCAGGCCACTCTGCTCCTTGCTGCTGAGTTGAGATCCTGCTCCCCGGCCCTCCCACCCTAACTCCTGACCCCATCGGGTGTCAGCACCATCACCTCTCTCCATCTCCATGGGCTCTCCTGTTTAATGTGTCTGCTTTACATGCATATATGCTATCTAGGTTACGTTCCAAACGTGTTGGTTCTTAGTTTTGGGGAAAAAGGCAAAATCTAAGAACAGTACTTTGTCAACAACCATAGAAATTTACTGCTTCTCAATGCTTTAAAAGATGATAGTTTCTCATCCAATTCCCCAAATTCTACTGAATCCACAATATGGCTGGAATAGTATTGACGGGAATCCTGACCTTTTAGTTGCTTTGAGCCTCAAACTGTCAGTTCTGCGTCACTGGGAACCTGATGCAGGTGGCAGGGACAGGAAGGAGTCTGTGAGTGGCTCTGGTGGCTGGGAATTTGGTGGCTTGAAAAAGTGAACATCCCTGGAACAATGAAGGGCGGGCCGGGTTTACTGGGGAATCTGACCTAACAGATTCCAGGGACAGATGATGGGAAAGACCTGGGCAGCCAGGGACTTCCCTGTTAGAGGAGGGGAGGGAAAGGCCGGTGGCGGCTCATTGCCTGCATGGGGCATCAGAAGTCAAATGTTTGCTTCCTTGTTCGCGGCCCTTGTCACTACCACTAGCTTGAGAACAGGAACTGTGTCGTCGCTCACTTCCTCTGACATTCCTTCTGTGCTTCCAGACCTATGCACACACCTGGCAAAGAGGAAGTGCTGCGGGGAGCCCTCTGACCCTCTGCCTGAGGACACTGCCAGGGCACAGCCCTTGGGAACCTGGCTAACGCATCCAGCGTAGCCCCATGGCTCAGCCCTCCCTAGGGGACACATCACCAGGCCTTCCCTTTGCCCACAGATCTCAACAGAGAGTCTTGGCTGAAGAACTGTGTTCTGGTTTTGAGTTTATCTCTTATATTTGTAAAGAGATTCAGGCTGTGAAATGGGGTTTTCTATCTTTTTGTGTTTAATCAATAGTTTTCTTGCTAAAAGTAGGAATTCTCTTCAAGTCAATCCCGATCCCAGAATCACAGGAGTCACAAGATAAATGGCCACTCCCTGCATCGTCCTGCTGCCATCTTCTTAATGAAAAATGTAAATTATTTTTTTCAATGGCACTATATAGAAATTACAGCAAATGAAAACACATTTATCAAGGCATCCATCTGCAAAATCTTGGCCGTGAATAGGTCCTGTGGCAGTAATTTATATGTCTAAACAACTGGTTTCATGACTGACTTAAAACTTATTCAAGAATTAACCAGTATACTCGGAGAGTAGAGCCAAAGAACAGAAATGTACATTTGGACATTTTGGATGTATGGACATGGGCAGGCTGGTTACATAACTAGAACCATCTAAGCCTGGTTTCCAAGGGTGATTTCTCAGCATAATGGTGTCTAATGGAGAATGCGCTGAACTTCAAGTTAGAATTCCAAGTTTCCACAGGAGTTTCCATTACAAGAGTACATGACATAGGGTTTGAAGCAAATTCACAGCCTCCAGAATTCCAGTAATTATGTGCCCTGCTCAAAGAGTCAGCATGGGGAGTGACACAGGGCTGATTTACTATGCGAAAGAAGCCACTTGTCAACTGAAGAGTAAGAAATCAGAGTTCAAATCGCACCATGGGAGAGAGGCCAGGAGAGGCTGTGCCCAACGAGTAACGACAAAACAAACTTAGATTAGTGCTAACAAAAGGCTGAACCTTGACAGAAAAAAATATCACCCAGAATATCACTCTGATATTTCATCCACAATGCCTGGCATCTAATCCTCCCCAATGGGGAGGCAGAAAGAAGGGGCATCTGGAATAAGCATGTGCCCCAGCCAGCTCTTTATTGTAGTAAATAACCATTCACTGTGCACATTTCTATAGAAAGAAAGAATCTTTAGTATCTGAAAATAAATGTGTACTTTTTATTCATTCTAAAGTTTCAAATAGAAATACAATTTTCTACACCATAAATTCATCCAATCAACAGGACTTTTAAAAGATACTTCAAATATATTGTTACCAAGGTCTATTAAAGATATTTATCAATATTTGATTCTGTTGTGTAGAATTCAGTTAACAATCAGAACTTAAATGCACAAGGCATAAACAGACACTTTCAGGATGTAACTTAGAGGATATCAAAGGCTTCTATACTGGAAATCATTTTTTCTCACCACTGCTGTCATGCTCATGCTTCCAGTAAAAGTAGAGATTCAATATAGCAAATAAATAAAAGAAGGGGTAAAAGATCCTAAGGCAATATTACCTATTTATACCTAAGTACAAATTAAATTGTTAGAGTAGTTATTAGCAGAGAGCAGATTCCTAAGGGATGGAGTAGAATAGCAATAGCAAAAGAAATGTTTCAAGAATATGTACCACACGTTGGATTTCATTTTCTTTAAAAGTTAGGTATATATGAAAATAAATCTTATTCCTTAAACACACCAATTTTGACATTGATATTCCCCCCAAACTGTTCCCAGAAACATGAACACATGTGAAGTACTCAGAGACTCACAATCCATATAACATTAATATATTAAAGGCACTAAAGCTCTTATCATAAAGAATTCTACTTATTTTGTTCAAACTGGCCCTTGTAAAGCTTATTTGTTCATCTAGCTGTTAATTCATCTATTCAGTGAATTACTGAGCACTTGCTCGCCCTGGGCTCAGTGTGTTCTAGGTGTTGTGGATGAAAGAAAGCCAAGAATCTTATAGTGCTTGCACAGAGACTGCTAACAGACGAATTAGCTGGTGCTAGAAAACAGCAGGCAATGCTCACTGCTGTGATGAACACATAACAAGGTGAACAATAAGGACTGACTTGGGTACTCATTAAATTTGGGTAGACCAGAAAGGGACCTCCAAGGAGATGACATTTCTTAGGCTGAGACCAGAATGATAAGAAGGACCTGGGAGAAGAATATTTCAGGCAGTAGAAACAGCTAGTGCAAAGGCCAGGGAAGAGCTTAGTGTCCTTAAAAACACCAAAGAAGATACGTGTATTTGGAATATAGTGACCCAGAGGGGAATGAAAAGGCCAGATCATGTAGGGCCTTGCAGGGGAGGGCAGGAAATTGGGGTTTTATGTGAAAGCGGAATGGGGAACTGGAGTTTGTTAAGCATAGGTCATGACATGATCTGATTGATATCCTCATATGTATAATGAAGGATTGACCTTGGTCAAGGAGAGGTCTGTCATTTGCCCTTAGCTCCCAAGAGGTAACCTTTAGCCTCTGGAATGTCCTGCCTGAGATGAATGCCTTAGTTTGCCTGGAGGCTCTGGACCATGCCAGATAGTCAATGCCAATGGTATGACTTAGGCTAGAGACTGTAGACCATGCAATATCAGCTCAACTTCTGGAGGGACAGGGCACTAAGGTCAGACACACAGCGTTAACCATGCCTACATGACTGAGCTCCAGTAAAACCTCTAGACACCAAAACGTGGTGAGTTTTCCTGGTTGTCAGTACTTTGTGTGTATTATCATGTCATATGTTGCTGCTGGAAGAAAGGGGCACTGTCCAGACAGATCTACTGGGACAGGACGCCGGGAAGCTCATGCCTGGTGACTCCTGGACCCCGTCCTATACACCTCTTTCTCTGGCTGATTTTAATCTATGTCCTTTCATTGTAATGAAAATTAACCATAAGTATAATAGCTTCTCTGAGTCTGTGAGTCCTTCTAGTGGTTTTTAGAGTCTGGGGTGGCTTCAGGGACTCCTGGACTTTGTACAATAGAATGCTTTTATCGCTTAATATATATAAACACTCCTCAGGAGTCTGTTCCATACCAGTGCTATTCTACTCTTCCGCTTTTCTGAAGAAGTGTCATTCCAGTACAACTCAGAGAACCCTGTCCCGGCCATCAGTTTACTCAGGATTAGGCTGAATAGAACCAACTGAGGTAAATGATGTTCTCAACATAAACAATCAACTGGCCGGGCACAGTGGCTCATGCCTATAATCCTAGCACTCTGGGAGGCCAAGGCAGGTGGATCACCTGAGCTCAGGAGTTCAAGACCAGCCTGAGCAAGAGCAACAGTTTTCTCGACTAAGAAACAAAAGTTAGCCAGGCAGTGTGGTGGGTGCCTGTAATTCCACCTACTTAGGAGGCTGAGGAGAGAGGATTGTTAAAGCCCAAGAGTTTGAGCTTGCTGTGAGCTATGATGCCATGGCACTCTACCCAGGGTGACAACATGAGACTCTATCTCAAAAGAACCTCCCCCCACACCAATGAACAATCAACATAAGGCAGAGAAAAAGAGGGGTAAGAGTTAGTGCTGCTGAGAAAGGAGATGACTGAGGAAAGAGGGTGCTTCATAGAAAAACAGGCACCACCATGTGGGGTAGTTTGGCTTTGGGGGTAACACTAGTCCAACCTGCTTCTTTCTTATTTAAAGGATATTGAAACCTGAAGAGGCACCGGAGCAGGACACGCAAGACCATGTGGCCCTAGGCTGAATGTTAATTAGGCCTTGGCTTAAAGCCGCTGGTCAAAGTAACTACAATAAGCTTCTGCTTCTGTACTTAGGGTCTTTCCCTGACCTATGCATTGGAATATTTCATTTACTCATGGTTGACCAAAGCAATTAGTATCTTTGTTATGTAAACCGTTTACTTTTAGATTTCAAACTTGGGCAGTAATTCTCTGTGGGTCCTTGGCTGTCCACTTGGAAGGACTAAAATTGCCACACATTTGTCTAAGCACGCACGGAGCATTCACAAAAACTGGCCATATCCGGGCCACAGAGAGAGTCTTAATGAATTTTGAAAAACTGAAATTATAAAGCATGTGTTCTGGCCACAATGAAATTAAATAAATAGTTAGAAAATCTTAATATATTTAACAATATATTAAGAATAGAGTATAAATGTCTAAACACAACAATTAAATACATGAGATGAAGGCTATGTTAACCAGTTTGATGTAAACATTCCAAATTGTATATAAAATCAGCCCATTGTACCCCATAAATGCAGTAAGTACACAATTATGATTTAATAAAAAAAATAGTTCCCAAATCTCCATATGCTTGGGAACTGAGTAATGCTTTTCTAAGTAACCTATGGGTCAAAAGAGAAATAACAATAAAAACAAAAAATATTTTGAACTGAATAACAATGAAAATACTATATTTTAAAATGTATGTTATGCAGATAAAGCTATGGCTATAAATTTCCTTCTAAGCATAAAAGGATTTTTTAGAAAAAAGAGATCTAAAAATCAAGATTTTGCAGTTAGGTTAAGTTTACAAACCACATTGTTTAAATTTTTTTGATCCTTATTATTTAGTTTTTGTGTTTATTCTATAAATTACTGAGAGACGAATATTTAAAGCTCTCACTATGTGGATTTGTTTTTAAAGCTGTATTAATTTTTGCTTTTTGTATTTTGAGGTATATTATCAAATGTGCACAAATTTAGAATTATTATTAAGCATAAATCAAGAATTCTTCTAGAAAGTTAGAAAAAGGACAGGCAATTAAACCCAAAGAAAATAAATAGTAAAAACAAGAGTGAGCATTAATGAAATAGAAAAGAAAGACAGAGAAGAGAGAATGAAAAACTCAAAAGTTGATTTTTTAAATAGATAACATTGGTAAATCACTGGGGAAACTGATCAAGAAAAAAGGGACACAGTGCACACAACCAGGTAAGAATAAAAAAGGGACACCATTACAAACCCTGTATTTTAAAAAGAGTAAGTTAAAAAAATTATACCCAAAAGCTAGAAAATATAGATGGAGGCAAATCCCTAAAGCAAACAAAACCCCAAACTGTACAAATTACCAAAACTTATACAAGTGGAAGCAGAAAATAATCATACTCCTACAAAATATTAAATACATGGACTTTAAAACTGAAAGCCTTCTCACAAAAACAACATCAGGCCTAGGGGCTTCCCCATGAATTCCACTGAATATTTAAGGAAGAAATAGCACCAGCCTCATACAAATCCCTTCAGAGTTTTCAGAACTCCTTCAACACTTTACTCTGAAGAACTACACCAAATTGTTTTATGAGTACAGCAAACCTTGATTGTAAAGCCTGGCAAGAACACTATAAAAAATGTTTTAAAAAAGGCCAAAATCTATCTTACAAACATAGCTGTAAAACTTAAAAATAAGATATTTGCAAACATAATCCAGCAATAAATAAAAAGACAATACATCACAAGTAAGCTGGGTTTATTTTAAGAATTCTAGGTTGGTTTAACACTTGGCAATCAACAACTGTGACTATGGTAAGAGAATAAATACAAAAATTATTTGAATAGATATGAAAACCACTTAATAAAACTCAACATATATTCATGATATTAAAAAAAAGATACTTAACAAACTAGGCATTCAGAAAATGCTCTTAAAAATCTATAGCAAAAATATTGAAAGCATTCCATTTCAGATTGAGAAGGAGACAATGGTGCTCACTCTTTCCACTTGTATTCAGCTTTGTATTAGAGTTCCTAACTAGAACAAAAATGTAACAGAAAGAAATACAAGTTATATAGATCAGGAAGATATAAAAATTTTATTACTCACACATGGCATGACTGGATACGTGGTAAACCCCAAAAGAATTTAAACAGTAAAATGAATGAGTTTAGTATGTGTGAATTTCTACATATCCATTAAAAAACAAGAATTTGAAATATTTATCATCAATAACATCAAAATATTTGAGTTCCTAGGCATAAATCTAACAAGAGATATGTAAGAACACTATAAGAAAACTATGAAACATTACTGAAAAAAATTGTACATGACATAAAAGGGGGGATATTTCCTGTTCTTTGATTAAAAAACTCATTATTATAAAGATACTATTTTTCCCAAAAATTAATTATAAATTCGATACTATCATATTAAAACTTTAAGCTGTTTTGACAATTGACATGCCAATTCTAAAATTTACATGGAAATTCAAAAGGCCAAGAAAAGCCAAGACAGTCTTGAAGAAAACTTGTTCCACCAGAATTCAAGACTAATTATAAAGCTACAGTAATTAAAATAGTATAGTAATCAGGCAAAAATAGACAAACAGACCTATGGACCAGTACAGAGAGTCCTGAAACAGGTCCACTCTGAAACAGTGGGGGAAAGCAGTCCTTCTAATAATTGGCACTGGATTATATCACATGCACAAGTCAAGTCCAGGCGGATTACAGACCTAAATGTGAAAGTCACAATAGTGACAATTTTGCTGGGTACACTGGCTGGTGCCTGTAAACACAGCTGCTCAGGAGGCTGAGGAGGGAGGATCACTTGAGTCCAGGAATCCAGGCGCTGCAGTGAGCTATGATCAGGCCACTGCACTCCAGCTTTGGTGGTAGAACTAGACTGTCTATAAAAACAAAAAATAAGTAAAACTAGTGGAAAATAGTGATGTTATGAAAATATTGTATAGGAGAATACCTTTGTAACATCAGAGTAGGAAAACATTTCTTACAGAAAACAAATAAAGCATTTGACTACATTAAAATTAAGATCTTCTGTTCACCAAAAGATGCTGATGTTCAGAGTGAAAACGCAAACCACAGAACAGAAGATATTTGCAGAATCTGTCACCACCAAAAGATTTGTGTGCCATACATATAAAAACTCCTAAAAATCAATAAGGAAAAGGCAGCTAATAGATAAATGGGTGAGTGAATTAAACGGGCACTTTACCAGAGAGAATAACAAGCTGGCAAGGAACACACAGAAACGTGCTCAGCCTCATTATTCACCAAGGCAATGTACAAACCAGGACATAGCACTACATACCTACCAAATGCCTAAAATACTGGCAATAGCCAGTGTTGGCAAGAAGTATATTCTGCCAATGGGAGTGTAAACTGGTGCAACCACTGCGGAAAATTAGCAGACCTATGAATAAGGAACATATGCAGAAGAAAACTTGCTCCACCAGAATTCAAGCAATTTCCTGCAAATGTTAGCAATCTTTCCCAAATCAACTGGAGCCTCAGAGAGTGCTTAACAGAACTTTGGAGAATGAATGACTAAACTTATTGGGGTGGTAATGAAGTTCTCAACATCGTAAGATCTTAATTATTTGCCTATACCTCAGCAACTCCACTTTCACGGGAATGGCCAATAGAAATGTGAGTGTATGTATACATATATAATACATACATACACCAGAAGATTGCTCAAACATGTTCATAACAGCACTATCTGTAATGGAAGACAAATGGGAAAAAGCTGCAAATTTCCATTAACATCAGAATGTTCAAAGTATGGTATATTCACATAACAGAGCACTATGCTTCAGTGAAAATGATCAAACTACAGCTATCAGCAATAATATGCATGGATTTCATAAACTAAAAGATGTCAGACATAAAATCATCCTTATAATTCCATGCACATAGACTCAAAAATAAGGCAAAAGCAAATTAAACTTGAAAGAGTACCATGATCTGGAATACATGCTCTGGGATAAGTGATCACCACAGGAAAGGATCACTGGGACTCAAAAGAGGTCACCTCTGACAGTGACCCAGAGAAGGGGGCAACGTCCTATTTCTTCACCTGGATAGTGGTGACATTGGTGTTGCTTTGTGATTGTTCGCTGAACAGGTAGTGTTTTGTACTTTTCTATGTGTTTTATTTCATGAAATTTTTAAAGATTAAAATAATAGCAACGAAATTAATTCAGAAAGAACAAGGACATTTCCTGCAACTGTTAGCAATCTTTCCCAAATCAACTGGAGCCTCAGAGAGTGCTTAACAGAACTTTGAAGATGAATGACTAAACTTATTGGGGTGGCAATGAAGTTCTCAACATCATAAGACCTTAATTATTTGCCAGAAAATTATCAGAAGGCAACTTGCCCTCTTACTGTGGACCACGCAGATTGTTGGAGAAGCTCGGTTTGGTTCAGAGTTTTGCCCGAGAAGTTCTGCTGTACCTGAACTCTTGCTTTTCTCTTGATAAACACCATCTTAATTATTTCAATTTTAAAGAAACTTGGAAGTCTCTTTCCACTTTCTGAAAATAGCCCTCATGTTCAACATCAAGGAGGTGAGAAAAAGCACTAAGTGGCCAGAGATGAATTCAAAAGAAAAAATAGCAAAGGCATTTCGAATGCCCTCCTCATGGGCTAGTGACTTACAGATCTACTCCAGGGACTGACGCTGCGCTTACGGAGCACCCGGGTAAGTGTCTCAGTCAGTTTTCAGAGGCCCATCAACATAAGACTCTCCTGGGGATGCTTGCTAAATTTAGATTCCCTGTGCATAAAAACCTCTTACTGTGGGGCCTGGAAATGTGCTTGCTTTCTTTGTTTTTTTTTTTTTTCCATTTGAGACAGAGTCTTGCTCTGTTGCCATGGTATTGCAACCTCAAACTCCTGGGCTCAAACAAACTTCATACCTTAGTCTTTCCAAATAGGTGGGACTACATGTGCCACCACATCTGGCTAATTTTTCTACTTTTTTGCAGAGACAGGGGTCTTGCTCTTGCTCCAATTGGTCTTGAACTCCTGACCTCAAGCAATCCTTGCACCTCAGCCTCCCAAAGTGCCAGAATTACAGGCATGAGCCACTGCAACCAGCTTGGAAATGTGCACTTGTAATGTGCCCCCCTACCCCAGGCAGCTACCATGAAGTCAAATGTAAAGAACCTCTCTCCAGATGGGACACAAGGCCTGTCTAGGTGACAGCATAGACTAAACACAGCCATTCAAATGCAAAACCTGGCTCAGAATTCAACAAGCCCCAGCCCATCCCTTAGCAGCTGTGTCAGACAAATGTATTAAAGAACAGAATCTAATTTGAGCAGGCCTGGGCGGCTCCTCATGCTGAGGCCTCACACGCTAGCAGACCCAGCATGGGGTTCTGAGGAGATCCGAATCAGAAATAGGACTCACAGATGATGCCTGGAGAGCCACGGTCAGCCCCAAACTGCTGGCGACTGGCATTAGAGAAGATGAACTGCATCTGTGATGGGTTTGGAAGGGCCCCCGTGGAGGTAGGCCTGCATTTTTCATAAGCAGCCAACCTAATTCTGGGTAGTTTCAGTTGTGAGCTTGTGAAAAACTGCTTTCAGAGGCATCTTCACAGTCAGCTTGGCGTTCAAGGTTGCTTGAACTGTCGCCAATCTGGTGACCTTTATACAGGATCTGACAAGGATCTGTACATGCGGGTTATTGTTATTGTTGCTCTCCATTGCCTGATAATTCTGGGACTTAAAACATCTCCCTACCTCTGTGGCCCTGTAGAGAAAGGGTAAGGGCTCAGCACTCAGGTGACATGGAAGGCCAAGGAGGCTGCTGGTTCAAGAGTAACAGCTGCTCCAATTTGGTCTTTCCCTCCTCCCTCCCAGGGGCTTGGCTGTGCAGGCTTGTAAACCCTTGTCTGTGGCGGTCCACGCTGTCATCTTGCAAAGATGATAACTGATCATGTCTGTCACTTTTCTTTGCTGGATCTGCCCCAGTCTGACCTGATCTATTTCCTCTAGATTTCTTTTTTCCTTTCAAGTCATGATCATATTTACGGTAAGGAAATCTGTTTAAAAACAAAAATGAACCTCACTCTTGAAGCCACAAGGGAATACAGGAAAGCAGTGACTTTTGTTTAACAGCAGCATAAATAAGAAATGACAATGTTCCCAGACACGGTAGACACCCCTCTGCTCTTTCCCTTCTTAGAAGATGGAAAATGAGGAAAGAATATTTTAGGGAAAAACATGCAAATACTTGCCCTTATGGGCATAGGCTGTTGTTTCTGATAATCCACATCTAAGGCAACAAGAAAGAAACTTTAGATGATAGAGAATATACATAAGAAGAAAAGAATCCCAAATAAAACATTTTTAAAGCATCCATCTGTTTTACTGAAGCCTCTGGAGTTGGGAGACAACTCACCTTAATATATGAGTTAAGTGTAAAAATGGAGCATGACTTCCCTGCTTTTGAAAAATGTCTGCACCCCACAGTTTCAATGTGAATAAAGGAGTTATCTGCCAACTTTACTGTCAGCTTGAGCTTATGAGTCAAGTTGAATCTTTTAATTAAAAATTTATAATGTAATAATAATACTTAAACTCACATTGCAACTTTTCCCCAGGAAGCTTGAAGAACCCGCTTAACATCAAATTATTCATCTTTTATAGCAATCCTGGTCAGGTGTATGGGAGGCAAAATATTTTAGCAATCATGAACGAATGAATTTTTTTCTTTTCTGTACTCTGCAAGGAACTGGAACAAAGGAGAATGAAGCAGGGAGACACAGCAAGCAGGAGCCACGGCAGAAACCACCCTCCCCCCGTGTTCTTTGCCACCTGTAGGCACAACCAGGTGACAAAGGACATTGAGACAAAAAAGTGCAGGAGGAAGGGACCCCTGGTTGCACACTGAAGTCACCTTGGGAGCTTTCAGAAATACCTATGGCCTCCCACTGCCTAGAACAACTGAAATAGTCTCGCCTGCTTTTGTTGGCAAGAGTTCCCCCAGGTGATTCTGAGCTGCAGCCCTGGTTGCTCCCCACCACTATATAGAAAGAGCACTGGACCAGGAGTCAGGACGCTGGGGCAATTCCCAGCTTACTTGCTGTGAGACTTGTGTAAGCCACTCAAACTCTTACGGGCCTCAACTTTTTCATCTGTACAAAGAATGACACTGATATTCTCTAATTCTAAGGATTAATGCTCTCTAAGGATCTCCCTGAATCAAGAGAGAGAATCGTGTCATCTTCTCTCTTGCAAGGCAACATCAGACCGTATCCCCAAATAAGTGGGTCTCAAACTTTTTATAAGTAAGAATCAGCTAGGAGATTTTCAAAGCAAATTCCCTGGGCCTACACCAACATTTTAATGCAGGAGGTTTGAATATGTATTTTTAACAAGTTGTGATGCAGGTGGGCCTTAACACATGCGGTAAGAACTAGGGCCCTGCATCCATGGGTTCCTACCAAGTTTATTCATAGGAAGATGACTCCCTAACAGGTGTGGGCCCAGGGCCCTTGTGATGTGTGTTACTTGCCTAGAAGTCATCTTTGGTCAGATGAGATGAGCTTGTTGGAAAGCATAAACTTGGATTTGAACTCTGTGTCATACCTATGACAGAATAAGAAATTCAGCCTGTCTGAGCCTCCAGTTTTTTATTTGTAAAATAAGGAGACAGAACATACTTTGTAGGGCTGCTCGCGTAATTGCAGAAGGTAATCTTCACAAAGCATAGGCCTCTGATCCATGTGAGAGACATCTCCTTAAAACGCTGCAGTCTTGTTGGGGAAAGGCAGGCAGAGGCAACACAGGGGCAGGCACCGGGCAGGAAGACCAAGGGAGGCCCTGCCTGATGTCTAGGGATGTTCCTCTTTCTTGTTCAATGTCTGCCTCTATGAATCCCTGTCTGTCATCGTCAGCATCCCCAAAGCACATGGAACTCAATTCACAGTGCCCTGTAGGGAACTCAGACTCAACTGTATGGACAATCATCATTGTGACCAAAGCAAATTTAAAACATGTAGTAAACCAATCAGAAGTACAAAAGGAAAGAAGGCCCATGTGCTTTCTCTGTGTGTGAATGATTAAAAACAGCTGAAGGCAATGGGTGCTTGGAACCCAAAAATCAGTAAAAGAAAAAGGGGAAATCAGCAACTCTTGAAGGAGGTCAATGTGAATTCTCACGGGCAGAGGCCCACCTGGGGGATGCAAATCCCACCCAGACCACCTAACAGCTGTGGGAACAGCAGATAAAGACAAAGGCACAGGGGTGCCACCTGACCCATGGCCAACCACTAAAAAAGACAGGTAAGGACAACAGGCTGCTGCTGGGCTCCCTTTTATACCTGGTGGAGGAGAACAGCCTGCTCAGACATGCAGGTGATAAGCCGTAATGTCCAGGGAGCGCCTGGGGCTGGCCGCCACATGCAGAATGGCTACCACATGTCACTCGTGCCCGCACCTCCCTCCAGATCAAGGGACCTCTCCTTGGACAACACTGAAGGGTTGAATGAGGTTGTTTGGGGGCTGTGAGGCCAGTCCCATGGAAACAAACCATGTTTCGCCCTGCTCCATGGCCACAACTTCCACCTTGGAGACTTCTCTTCAGATGGCACAGCAGGCTGTCCCCAGGTTTCAAGCCAGAGCCCACGGCTGTATGAGAGGATGCCTGTTCTCGTGGTGAGAAGTGAAGGTGGGCTTACAGACTCAGCACTTCAGAGGGTACACTAAATGTGAGGTTTTAAATAATCCTGTCTCCTACTCGTCCCCTCTGCTCCTCCCTGGCTTAAAGGAAGTGACTGGCCAACTGCGGAAGATGAATTTCCTGAGAGAGTCTTCTGTTCAGTTCATTTTAAAACAAGCACCACTCTGGGGAGGCCCACATGAGCTATCTTAGCAGCATTATGTGAGGATTCAGAAGAACCCCACGGCAGGTTTAAGGCGTTCTGGGCATCTGCTCTGGAAGGCTCTCACCTACACAAGCTGTCTGCTACACCTGTGAGACTTGGCTCTGTGAAAATGCTTCATTTGCCTAATATGGGTTTATCTGAAATTGGCTTGAAACCAAATGACCAGTGCAACTAGTGTGTTGGCAGACCATTCAAGGTAGACGGTCAGGAAAAAGGGGGAAAGGTCTCTCTCCACCTTATAGAGAAGAGCTCTGTGAAGAAGTCCTCAAACAGGAAAACCTCATTTTATAAAAATTTAAGACTGCAGCAGCTCTAGTTTCTCCAAAAGGATATATCCCATAAAAGGAAACTCAAAGAAGCAAAGATTTGTCTTTCTACACAAGGAGAAACTTGTACCCAAAGTGCTCAAGGGACACCCTAAATCCACCCAGAAGCTGAAGCTCCTGCTGGGGCAGCGGTTCTCAACCTGTGGGTCACGACCCCTTTGTAACAATGAAAATACATCGCAGCATTAGGAAGGTTGGGAACCACTGTGCTAGGAGGATGTGGCTTTTAAAAATGTAAACACCCAGGTGGCGCCTGTAGCTCAAAGGAGTAGGGTGCTGGCCCCATATGCCGGATGTGGTGGGTTCAAACTCAGCCCCGGCCAAAAACCACAAAAAAAAAAAAAAAAAATGTAAACACCCTTCTCAGGAAGGAATTTGGGTGCCGGGCAACCTAAGACTAGCCCAAGACTCACGCTGCCCAAGAACTGCATGCAATTTACTATTCAGATCTCTGTTTAAAGACCAAAACCAAAAACTTCAATCTAGCTAGTTACAGCTGATTTCATAAGGGTGAGATGTATTCTGTAGCCCCGCTACACCAAAAGGTGGTTAAGTATGGAAATATTTTCATTAATATTGACAATCAACAGGTTTTAGCAAGACATAGGCTGGTTCTTCTCCCCTCTGTCTCCATAATATAAATGGATCCTGAATTGATTTTATTTCAGTCTCTTTGTAATATTTACTTTTTAAATATACTAATTCTTCATGTCATGCAAACCAAAGTGAACACTGCAGTGCTAACTCCTGACCCTGGCAAGGACTTCAGGGAGGGAGAAGCATCTTTCCTTATCTTCAGAGGACATGGGTTGAATAAGAAGTGTGTGTAAAGTGAATTCAAGTAAAGTCAATCTAATTTCACCTCTACCTTTTCTTATGAAATGTAGTAAAGGGGGTTATTTACTCAGGGAAGGTGTCCCCAAGTCTACCTAGTTGAGTGGTTTCAAAAAGGAAATGGCCCAGACGGTGGCCTGCACTCTGGCCTGTCATCATTGTATGCCGTATTTAGTAGGTCGGCCGGCAGCTCTAGGCCCCATGGCACATTTCCTAGGTCGGCAGCCCTGCGCCCACACAAGGCATATTTTAAGTCCTTTGCCACTTCCAGGGTCTCCTCTCTACTGTATTTGTCACCTCCCCTGTTCCATAGGCCATAGACATTTTCACCTATGCTCAGGGTCACACCGGCTCTAGTTTTGTAGAAGAGCTTGGAGAAGCATAGATGTATCTCTCAGGTCAGAGACTTGGGGTGCCAGCAAATGAATTCATTCCATATAGCATTGGTTATGGGAGTCCAAACTTCTACAATTTGATTCCACTTGGAAAAAGCAATTTAGATCGAAACGAGGGCTGTGTGAGAAGGGAGGGTGGCTGTACATGTGACAGAATGAGGTAGGAATAAAAGAGAAGGGTCTATAAGCACCGAGAGAACGGTTACCCAGTACCATTCATTCTCGAGGGGCAAACTGTCCTAAAGGTTTTTAATGCAGATGAACTTGTTTTTCTAAAGTCTGTGTTTCTGACAGGACTGCCCAGCAGTGTGAAAGACTGGATGGTGACAAGCCCTGGGGCTAGAAGAGCCCTAACTCATGATGTAACTCTGGGAAGGTTCTTAACTTCTTTGACACTCAGTTTGTCTGTTGGCCAAACAAGAACTAAATCAGATGGGGTTTGGATTATAAAATTTCTGTAAGTCCCTTCAACCACAAACCTGGATGATGCCATGTTTTGGACCAAAGTGCTCTTGTGTAACTGACTTCAGTAGAGGAAAAAGAAACGCTAGGTCAGAATTAGTTACAGCTCTGCTGCTTACCCATCAGTTTGTATGACCTTGACAAAGCAAGGGAACCTCTCTGAGCTTCAGTTTCCTAGTCAGGAAATGAGAACAGTAAGGCTTATCTTATGGGGTGATTGTGCATACTAAATAAGATAGGGAATCTGAACACACTTTCAAACTTTAATGACCTACAAAAATGTGATAATTTATTATTGTTATTACTATCATTATTACTATAAAACTTCACTAGCCTTCTAAGAATTACCTGGCAAGGGAAACAAGTGAATTCAGCAGCCCTTACTATTCGCCCAGGAAGCAAGGGCTATTTACAAAGCAGAAAAAAGAAAGTCTAGCTTCTTCACTGCTATGTGGCATCCACAGTGTAGACTTCTAGGTTCCCCCCTCCACCCTCCTCTGTATAAATCACATAGAATGAAAAAGCCTAGGATGTGAACAATTATGATTTTCTCCACCAAAAGGGCAACAAAAGCAAGCTTTTTATACAGATCTTTCCAAGACCAACAAAATTACCACTAGTTAGAAAAATAAATACTCTATTATACTCAGAGAGTTAATAATACTTGCTCTTATACCTTTCCAAATGATAATTAGAGCACATCAGGACTGGATGCAGAAACCCAGACCCTCCTTTGGAAACATGCAGTCTTGTTTTAGGGTGCATAATTAAAGGCACTGACTCCCCACTGCCACCCTACAGACACAGCCCCTCTCTGCACTTCTGGAGAGACGGGTTCAGGCAAAACTTACTAAACGCAGAATACAAATGTCTTCATACAATAACTAAGAAAATGCCATGAAGGCTATGTCAAACAGTTTGATGAAAATGTTTCAGATTGTATATGAAACCAGCACACTGTACCCCTTGATTGCACTAATGTACTCAGCTATGATTCAACAATAAAAACAAAATTGAGAAGGAAGGAATCTTCCCCAACACGTTCTGTGAAGCAAATATCACCCTGACATTAAAACCAGGAAAAGACCCAGCTAAAAAGGAGAACTTCAGACCAATTTCACTAATAAAAATAGATGCAAAAATTCTCAATAAAATCCTAGTAAACAGAGCACAGCTACACATTAAAAAGGTCATTCATCACAATAGAGTAGGGTTCATTGCAGGGATATAAGATTGGTTTAACATATACAAGTCCATAAAGATAATTCACCATATCAAAAGAAGCAAAAACAAAAACCATATGATCCTCTTGATAGATGCAGAAAAAGCATTTGAAAAATCCACCATCCTTTTCTAACAAGAACACTTAAAACTACAGGTATAAGTGGGACATTCCTTAATCTGATCAAAGCCATCTATGGAAAACCCACAGCTAATACTACACTGAAGGGAGTAAAACTGAAAGCTTTTCCACTTAGAACTGGAACCAGACAAGGTTGTCCTCTATCACCACAACTATTCAACATAGTGCTGGAAGTTCTAGCCAATACAATCAGGCAAGAGAAGGAAATAAAGGGCATCCAAATGGGAGGAGAG
The DNA here is from genome assembly GCA_963574655.1 of Perodicticus potto. Lineage (NCBI taxonomy): Eukaryota > Metazoa > Chordata > Mammalia > Primates > Lorisidae > Perodicticus > Perodicticus potto. Next base: position 20,014 of record CAUYRH010053041.1, read on the forward strand.
GAAGTGAAATTCTCCCTCTTTGCTGACAATATGATCTTATACTTAGAGGACCCCAAAGACTCAACCACAAGACTCCTGGAAGTGATCAGAAAATACAGTAATGTCTCCGGATATAAAATCAATGTCCACAAATCAGTAGCCATTGTATATGCCAATAACAACCAAGATGAGAAGCTAATCAAGGGCACAATTCCCTTCATAGTAGCTTCAAAAAAAAGAGAAATACCTAGAAATATACCTGACAAAAGGGGTGAAGAAACTCTACAAAGAAAATTATGAAACCCTAAAAAAAAAGAAATAGAAGAAGATACTAACAAATGAAAGAAAATATGACACTTATGGCTGGGAAGAATCAACACTGTCAAAATATCTATACTTTCCAAAGCAATCTCCAGATCAATGCAATCCTCATTAAAATACCATCATCATATTTTCAAGATTTGGAAAAAATAATTCTTCATTTTGTATGGACCCTGAAAAAACCTCATATTGCCAAGGCAATTCTTAGTAACAAAAACAAAGCTGGGGGTATCACCCTATCAGACTTTAGGCTGTACTACAAGGTCATAGTGATCAAAACAGCATGGTATTGACACAAAAAGAAAGACATTGACATTTGGGATTGAATAGAAAACCATGAGATGAAACTAACATCTTAGAGCCACCTGATATTTGATAAACGAAAGAAGAATATATGCTGGGGAAAAGAATCCCTATTCAATAAATGGTGCTGGGAGAAGTGGATAACCACATGTAAAAGACTGAAACTGGACCTGTACCTCTCACAACTCACAAAAATGATTCAAAATGGATAAAATATTTAATCTAAGGCATGAAACAATAAAAATCCTTGAATAAACTGGCTGGGGAAAGATTTTATGAAGAAGACTTCCGTGGCAATTGCAACAACAACAAAAATAAACAAATGGGACTTAATTAAACTGAAAAGCTTCTGTACAGCTAAGGAGACAACAACCAAAGCAAACAGACAGGGTTGGTGCCTGTAGCCCAGTGGTTATAGCGCCAGCCACATGCACCAAGGCTGGCGGGTTCGAGCCCGGCCCAGGCTGGCTAAACAATAATGACAATTGCAACAAAAAAACAAAGAAAAACAAAAACAAACAAACAAAAAAACAGAGCAAATAGACAACCTACACAATGGGAAAGGATATTTGCATATTTTGAATCAGACAAAAGCTTAATGACTAGGATCTACAGAGAACTCAAATTCATCAACAAAAAAAGACTCAACAATCCCAGATATCACTGGGTAAGAAACATGAATAGAACCTTCTCTAAAGAGAAAGACGAATGGCTAACAAAGATGAAAAAATGCTCATCGTCTCCTCCATACTGAACCTCAGAATCAAAGCATTCTATGATAGACATACTTTTATCTGACAATGTGAATGTTACTTTTTTTGCATTATTATTATTATTATTGCTCAATATTTTGTTGTAACAATCATCTGATTTCTTTTCCAAATGTATTTATGTTCGTTCATTCTTTACCAGATTTTTGTTTCTAGTCCTTATCTTAAACATTGTTATTGTTATTACATTTTAAGCCTCTTTAATTTTGTGAAGGCAAAAAGTGGAAACAAATAAACACACGTACATGTATAGAGAAAATTAAAAAAAAAATGCTCATCGTCCCTAATCATCAGACAAATGAAAATCAAAACTACCCTGAGATACCACCTAACCCCAATGAGAATGGCCCACATCACAAAGTCTCAAAGCTGCAGATGCTGGCGTGGATGTGGAGAGAAGGGAACGCTTTTACGCAGCTGGTGGGACAGAAAACTAATACAACCTTTTTGGAAGGAAGTATGGAGAATCCTTAAATAACTCAAATTAGACCTCCCATTTGATCCAGCCATTACTAGGTAGTTACCCAGAAGAAAAAAATTCATTTAAAATAAGGACATTTGCACTAAACTGTTTATCACAGCTCAGTTTACAATCGCCAAATTGTGGAAACAACCTAAATGCCCATCAACTCAGGAATTGATTAACAAGCTCTGGTATATATATACGGTATATATATACCATGGAATACTATTCGGCCACTAAAAAACCATGGAGACTTTTCATCTTTTGTATTAACAAGGATGGAAGTGGAACACATTCTTCTTAGTAAAGGATCACAAGAAGAAGCAAGAATCCAATGTACTCAATTCTAATATCAAGGAAGTAGATGATCTAATACATGGGGTGGAGAGGTAAGGAAATGAGAGCAGGGAGAGGGGAGGAGAGACGGGATGGGGGTCATGGTGTATGGCACACCTCTTAGGGGTGGGACGCAATTATAACAGGGACTTTATCTAATAAATGCAATCAGTGTAATCTAATTCTTTGTACCCTCAATGAATCCCAAACAATAATAAAAAAGGATCTTGGAGAGTCAAAAGTCACATGGAGATTTCTGACTACTCTGTGGGGGTGGAGGATGAGCACCCCTAATCCCTGTGAACCCAGGAGTTTGAGGTTTCTGTTAGCTATGACACTATGGCACTCTATCCAGGGCAACAGAAAAAAAAAAAGTCAACTGTGGTATAAACAATAGGAAGACAAAAATTTTTAAATACTTTTTATATTACCTCCAAAAAATTAAACAGATAGTCCTTGACCTACAATGGCTTAACTTAAGATTTACAACTTTGTGATGATTTTATTGTGTATTAAATGCATTTTCAACTTACGATATTTTGATCTACAATGGGTTTATCAAGAGGCAACCTCATCATAATATGGGAAGTATGTGTACTTAGGAATATATTTAACAAAACGTGTATAGGATATTTATGTCAAAATTACATAATAAATGCTGATGAAAGAAATGCAAGAACTGAAAACTTAAGAGATATATCACAGTCTTAGATGGGAAGATTAATATAATAAAAATATCTAATCTTCCCAAATTAATCTATAAATTTAACACAATTCAATCAAAATTCCAATAGGAGTTTTTGTAGATAGGAAAAAATTGAGTTAAAATAAAAAAAAAAAAACAAAAAACGGCAAACAGACTTGCCAAAAAAATTATGAACTAAGAATTAAGTTGTAGGAATCATACTACCTATTTTTAGGACTACTACTACAGTCAATATGGTATGTTATCGGGAAGGGAAGATACACATAGGTCAATGGAACAGAATGGGAAGTCTAGAAATAGACTCACACAAATATGATTGAATTTTGATAAAGGGGCAAAGACCTTTTGAAGACACTTTCGATTAAATGGTGCTAGATTAACTGGATAGCTACATGCAGAAGATGAAGTTCATACAAATTTACATGAAATGTATCCTATAGATAAGATGTTAAAATGTAATGCTTTTAGAAGAAAACACAGGAGAAAATCTTTGTGGTTAGGAACATCTTAGACATGGCATCCAAAGTATCATTCATAACCTTTTTTAAAAAGATGAATCAAAATTTGTCAAAATTAAAAACCTTTCTTTTGTGAGAGACACTATTAAGAGAATAAAAAAACAAGATAGGGATAAAGTATTTGGCAATTGTTTATCTGACAAATGACTTATAAATCAAATATATAAAGAATTCTCAAAAGCAAAGAACTCAAAAAATGGAAAAATATTTGAAAAATCAATTCATCAAAGAGGACCTATGAATGGAAAACAAGCAAATGAAAAGATGTTCAAATTCATTAGCCACTAGTGAAATGCAAATTAAAAACCATAATGAGATAGCACCACATACCAATGACAATGGCATCAGAAAAAACAATCAACAATACCAAGTACTGACAAGGACTGGAGAAAACAGCACAGCCCTCTGGAAATAGGCTGGAGAAACTCAGGCACATTCCCCATCTGACTCAGCAATCTCACTCCTATGTATTTGCCCTCATGTCCACACAAAAATCTGTACACAAATGTCTATAGCAGCTCTATTCATAATAGTCAAAAATGAGAAACAGCTCCAATGCTCCTCACTGAGTGAATGGGTATGCAAAGTGTGGTCACTGTATTATGGACTGTGACTCAGCAGTAAAGAGGAATAAACACAGACACACACAGTGACACCCATGACTCTCAAAGATGCCACCCAGAGTGAAAGAAGCTGGCCTCCAAAAATCACACACTCTGTTATGCTGCCTCACATTTGAGAAAAGACAAAATGATAGTCACGGAAACCAGATCAGTGGCTTTCAGAGGGAAGGAGGGAAGTTACAGCTGCAAAGGAGTAGCCTGGAGGCATCTGGGGGGTGATGGCCTCTCCTGGGTCTTGGCTAGGTGGTGGTTGCATGAATCTATGCATGTGTTAAAATTCATGTTAACTATGTAACAAAAAAGGGGGCAGTTTTACTGTACACAAATTTTTATTTTTTTTTTAAGAGTAGGAAAAGTTATATTTATTATTACCAATTCATTCACTGACATAAATTAACTCATGTTTTTCTGACAATTTTTAAAAGTAAGCTGGCTAGATGTTCCTTTCAGTATTTATGTAGTGCCTTACAGTTTTAAGAGTTT
>CAUYRH010053042.1:0-59257 GCA_963574655.1 Perodicticus potto
ACATAGCCTTCATGGCCTTTTAATCACTATATGAAGACATTTATATTCTACATTTAGTAATTTTCACTTGTACCCTTGTAAGATGCACCGTAAGTGTGATCCCACCAATCACCCTCCCTCCACCCATCCTCCCTCCTCCCCTCCCCTTTCGTATCCCCCTCCCCATTTCTTGTGCTATAACTGGGTTTTAGCCTTCATATGAAAGCTATAGATTAGCTTCACAGTAGGGCTGAGTACATTGGATACTTCTTCTTCCATTCTTGAGATACTTTGCTAAGAAGAATATGTTCCAGCTCCATCCATGTAAACACAAAAGAGGTAAAGTCTCCATCTTTCTTTAAGACTGCATAGTATTCGAAAAGAGCTTTTAATAAAAATAAGGAAACGTAATACTATCATAGTAATGCTATTCTCATCCCAAGGAAAAAGATAGTTATTAAAAGGAGTTGAGAAGTCTATTATAAAAAGCTTCATTTGTGTCTGACTAGTTTACATGAGGACTTTTGAAATAAATTTAATCTTTAAAACAAAATGTCACAAAGACTGAAAAGTTGAATAATTTATTGTTAATAGTATTAACAAACTTTTCGAGAGAATTTTGTCTTTAAATATAGTATCATCTTATTTCTTGTAGCTTTTATCTCAATCTGGATAAGTTGTAAATATCCATAAAATAAAAAGGACAGTAGCTCTAAAAGGCTTGGAATCAAACACAGCAGTTATTTGTCTGCCTTGCCTACAGTACCAAATCCCATTCCCTTGAAGCAACTACTTATAACTTCTTTAGCTGTTTCTTTTCATATGTCCAAATATTGCTAAATAAAATACATATACTTAAATATTAAAAAAAAGAAAAAGAAATTAAAAACAATAGTTATTCTACATGAATGTAGATATAAAAATCTTTAACAAAATATTAGTAAATTTAATCTAGCAATACATAAAATAACTAATGCACTAAGACCAAGTGAGGCTTGTAAGATTGGCTTACCACTGAAAATCAAGGTAATTGATTACCTAGATTTAAGGTTAATATGGTTAATTCACCATATTAACAGTAATAAAGAAAGTAATAAAGAAATCCACGGGCTCAACACAGGTGGCCCATGCCTGTAGTCCCAGCACTTGGGAAAGCCAAGGCAGGTAGATTGCTTGAGCTCACCAGTTCAAGACCAGCCTGAGCAAAAGGGAGACTCCATTTCTGAAAAACAGCCAGGCATTGTGGCAGGCACCTGTAGTCCCAGCTATTTGGGAGGCTGAGGCAAGAGGATTGTTTGAGCCCAAGAGTTTGAGTTTGCTGTGAGCTATGATGCCTCAGCACTCTACCAGGGGCAAGAAAGTGAGACTCTGAGAGAGAGAGAGAACCATGTGATCATCTTATTAGATGCCAAAAAAAAAATGCATTTGATGAGGTTCAACATCCCTTTATAATAAAAACTCTAAGCAAACTGCATGCATGAAACTTCCTTATCTTGATAGAGTTAGAAAGCATATACGAAAGCTTCACAACTACCAGCACACTTAACGGAAAAAAACTGAATACTTGGCCTCTAAGATCAGGAACAAGACAAGAATATAGTTTTTCATCACTCCTTTTCAACATTGTACTAGAATTTCTATCCAATGCAATAAGGCAAGGCAAAGAAATAAAAGTCATATAAACTGGAAAGAATAAAAGAAATAATAAAAGAAACTGTCTCTATTCATAGATAACATGATTATCTCTACAAAAAATCCCAAAGAATCTTCAAAAGGCTCCTAGAACTAAGAGTAAGTTTAACAAGGCTACAGGGTACAAGATAAAAATAAAAAAAATCAATTGCATTTTATACAGCATAGCTATGAGCACTTGGAATTCAAATTTTTTAAGATAACCATTTACAATAGCATAAAAGATGAAATAATTAAGTATAGTCTAATAATACATGTGTAGGACCTATCTCTGAAAACTATAAAATACTACTGAGAGAAATCAAAGATAAATGGATAGACAGATTGTTATGAAAAAAAAGACTCAATGTTATTAAAATGTCAGTTATCCCCAAATTGATCTGTAGATTCAATGCAGTCCCATTTAAAACCTCAGAGGAGGCCTGGTGCAGTGGCTAATGCCTGTAATCCTAGCACTCTGGGAGGCAGAGGCAGGTGAATCACCTGAGCTCAGGAGTTTGAGACCAGCCTGAGCAAGAATGAGAACCCATCTCTACTAAAAATAGAAACACTAACTGGGCATTGTGGGGGGAGCCTGTAGTCCCAGCTACTTGGGAGACTGAGGCTTAGGGGATCTCTTTTAAGTGTAAGAGTTTGAGGATGCTATGAGCTATGATGCTATGGTACTCTACCCAGGGCATAGAGAGAGACTCTGTCTCAAAAATAAAATAAAATAAAACCTCACAGAAATTCTTTTGTAGATATAAACAAGCTAATTCTAAAATGTATATAGAAAGGCAAAGGAATTAGACTACCCTAAACAATTTTGAAAAAGAATAAAGTCAGAGGACTCACGGTGACTTCAAGACTTATTAAGCTACAGTGATCAAGACAGTGCATCAGTTCTTTTTCTCATATTATCTTATTGGTGAAATTGTGGTGGAAAAAAGTGCAGTGTGGTGTCAGCAAAAGGGTAGACATATACCTTACCAAAACAGAATAAGAAGTCCAGAAATAGACCCACCCTAATATACTTACTTGATTTTTGACAAGGGTTCAAAGGTAATTCAATGAAGAAAAAATAGTCTTCAACAAAAGTCTAGAACAATTGGACAAGCCGGTGCTTTGGAAAACTGTAGCAATTTCTTATAAAACTAAGCATATACTTACCACATGACCAAACAACCCCATTCCTAGGTGTTTATGGATCACTACGTAAGTTTTGAGACAGACTGTGTTATTTCACTTCCAAGGAACATGGTAGACAGTGTCCTTTCTGACTGGCCCATGCAAGTTTCAACTTGCTGAGCTTATCACTATTGTTCAGAGGGTCTTCATCTGTGCAGATGTTATGTTCTTGACTTATATGCATCTCAAAACTTTTGTAATGATCTGTACCCAAGAGAAATGAAAATTTGTGTTCATGCAAAATCTATACCCAAATGTTCATAGCAGCACTTATTTATTCATAATCACCCCAAATGGGAAACGACCTGGACGTCCTTCAACGGATGAATGGACAAGCAAACTGTGTTACATTGTGCAATGGCATATTATTTGGCAACAAAAAGGAGACAACACTGATTCACACCTCTAACATGGAGTAATCCCAAATGCATTTTGAAGTCAGATCCAAAAGGCTACATATTGAATGATTCCATTGCTATAACATTCTAGAAAATGGACAGAGGGGTGGCATGTGTGGCTCAGTGGGTAGGGCTCCAGCCCCCTATACTGAGGGTGGCAGGTTCGAATCCAGCCCTGGCCCACCAAACAACAATGACAGCTGCAACCAAAAAATAGCCGGGCATTGTAGCGGGCACCTGTAGTCCCAGTTACTTGGGAGGCGGAGGCAGGAGATTTGCTTGAGCCCAGAAATTGGAGGTTGTTGTGAGCTGTGATGCCACAGCACTCTATCCAGGGTGACAGCTTAAGGCTCTGTCGCAAAAAAGAAAAAGAAAGAAAGAAAATGGACAGAGAACAACTGATCAATGGCAGCCCTGGGTAAAAGGGAACCATTGACTACCAAGGAGCACACATGGAGTTTGGGAGGAGATGGAACTGTATCATGTCTGAGGTGGTGAGTCCGCAATGGTCTACATTTGGCCAAAACCCTTAAAACTATATATCACAAAGAGTAAATTATTGTATGTAAAAATTTTTTAAATTCAATGTTTTCTCTAGCTTTTCCTGTTGTGAATGTCCTAAGAATGGAGAAGGTAATTGACGTTCCTCTAGCAGCCCAGCTCCAGAGCCCTAGCTTTAGGGAACATGGGAGGTGAGTTAGAAGAATAAGACTGGAAAGTGTGTGGAGGAAGGAGGAAGATTTTAGAAGTGGAAATGCAAATCCAAACACTTCCTGGCTGATTTTTCCGGTATTAGTGGCACCAGGCTCTGCCCAGGTGAAAACATGTAAGCAAATGCAATTTCTTTTTGGATTCCTCCTCTCTCCTCCTCTTCCTTCTTTGCAGGGGTCAGCTTCCCCCATCAGGGAATCCCTACAGATGCCCTCAGTGGCTCCTATCTCAAGGATTTGCATGTTAGAGAAATTGTAGGATATTACACAGCCTATTTGCATCAATGGAGGAATTTCAGAGATTGTTTGAAAAAGTATGATGAGGTGATGAGGAAGGGGAGTGAGGGACTCTGCCCTGAAAGGAGTCCCCAGGGTCTCAGCATAATATGTGAAATTATGTCCTGAACTTGAGGCAGACTTTCCAGCCTGCCGCACCATACATCCAGGAGAGGAGAAGCTTGTCATCAAGCACAGGCAAGACCCAGTTTATTAGATCTTCTTAGAAGTAACAAGAGGGGAGTCTGCAGGCTGTCTGACTTCACCTTCCCCACCCACCCCCACCCCCAAAGGATCCTGCTGACCCTCTGGCCCATAGCCTCTGCTGTTCTGGGCCAGGGCTTGCCAGATGCCCCTGAAGAAAGAGAGGATTAAGCCGTCCTCACCGCCACACAGAGGATTGCACAGATCCTCAGCTGCTTAGACAGCTGTTCCCTGCTCCCAGCTGGGGCGAGGGGAGAGACGCCTGCAGGCCAGGAGCCCTGCCTCCTCCCTGCACCAGGCTGACACTGGGGGGTGGGAGGTTCAGGCTGCCCGGTGATCTCAGTGGGAACTTAACCATGCGATTCCACAGAGAGTCCCTGGGAGGGACAGAGCATCTGGGGACAGTGTCCTTAAATCCCCCCTTGCCCACTGGATTTGTTTTCCAGGACTGCCACAACAAATTACCAAAAACTTGATGTTTAAAACAACAGAAATGTATTTCCTCACAGTTCTGGAGGCCTGATGTCCAAAATCAAATGTCAGCAGGGACATTCTCCAAAAGATCCAGAAGAGAAACTTCCTTGCCTCCTCCAGCTCCTGGTGGCTCTGGGCATCCCTTGGCTTGTGGCCATGTCACTCCCATCCCTGCCTGCGCCTTCACAAGGCTTCTCTGTGCCCCCAGGTCTGTCTTCTATCTCCATAAAGACAGTCAGTTGTCACTGGATATAGGGCCCACCTGAGTAATCCGAGATGATTCCATCTGACAATCTTTAACATCTGAAAGATCTTTCTCCCAAACAAGGTCACATTGGCAGATTGCAGGGGTTAACACGTGCACACATTGTGGGAAGAGTTCTTGTTCACCTCACTCTACCCACCAACTTTGAGAGGTACCTCACAGTCCCCCTGCCTTCATCTCCAACAGCTCCTCTATAGGCAGGTGACCTCCCCTCCCACTTTGCTGGGAAGGAGCCTGCTTTGCATCCATTGCCCTGGTGCAGTGATTAATAGTGTCTCCTTCCACTCTCAAAAGTATTGAAAATAGGTGCTAGGGAGAATCTCTGCAATGGTCAGACTCCTCCCAGGCACCACAGCAGACGGTGTCTCACCCCATCCTCCTGTGCCCAAGTGGTAGCAAGTCCTCCTCCATCCTGCAGCCAAGGACACTGAGATACTCAGTGTCCGAAATCAAGGTCATTAGCTGTTGGTAGGGACATGAGTAGGGTCTGGAATGAAGGTCTCCCAAGTCCAAGTCCGGCGTGGGAGCACAGTGAGAAAGGATGTGCAACAATGTAAAGGACGCCTAACGACACTCTGCTCTTGTTATGAGCGCTCTTTAGCCAAGTGATGCTCTCTGCCAAGAACCTCTGGGACACACCTGCTGGGACATGCCTGTGGCCAACCAAGTTGGCTCTGAGCATGGCCGTTATTAACAAGGGAATCTGTACACCTGGGGACACTGGCACCTCTTGGTAAGAGGTTTGTCGGGAGGGAGTTGTGTTTGGGAGGGGCTCATGTTTGGAGACTTGGGGAAAGCTTCAGGGATTTTCTCTCTACTTTGTACAGTCATGAGTATCTTCATTATTTGATCTGGAGGAGGAGGAAGGAAATGACACTGAAACTGTATGTAGGACAGAAACAGGGCCACTCTGTCAGCTGGGGGATGCAGATGTCTGTGTATGCCTGTGGTATGGCAGGTACACTTTTTCTCTGTCTGTGCTCATACAGAAGGGTCCTATTTCTTTCACGGTCTGCTGTGGTCAGAGAGGGGCCATGTCTGGTGTTGGGGTTCTTCGTCTTGTTTCTGTTCACCTAGGAGGGCCGACCAGCTCAGCTCTCAGAGCCTGCCTCTCTCTTTTACAAACCTCTGTAAGTCTCCTCTTAGATTCAATCTGGTCTGGTTTCTTGAGGAGGTGGGGATTAAAGGAGCTGAAAGAGTTATGGGAGGTACTTTTGGGGAGCTAAAGATGATAAGGTCAAATGAGAGGGAGTGGACCATGCCCACAACTTCAATGTCCCCTCCCCTGTAACTGTTCCTCTTCCCACCCCCTCCACAGAGAATGGACAGCACAGACACACTCTCATGCCCTGTGCCAGTTGGACGGGGGTCTGCAAGAGGTCTGGTGGGTATCCCCACTTCAGGGTGAGTCTCCCTCACTCTCTCCCTGCCAGTAGGAAGCCCTTCCATCTGGCTCAGAGACAATGACTTGGGGTGGATACTAGGATGTGTGTCCAGACGCCCTGCTCCTGTGATGGTTGGGGGAAATCAAGCTAATTGAATGTCCTGGTGGCCTCCTAGTAGGGAGGGACCCTGGGTGGCAGCAGGGGAGATGAACAAGGTTTGATGGCCTGGCCAGAGCACAGGCTTGCCTTCTGGGTTCTGGGGCTGAACACAGGCTGCCAGGTGGCAGGGACTGGGGAAGGAAACCCACAGAACAGGAGCCCCACCCGGCCTCTCCATTGTTTTGCCTTTGGGGGTTCTACAGCATCCCTGCCCACACCTGACCTCAGAAAGGCACATGGAGAAGGCTGTCCCCTGAGCAGGGTCGATGCCCTCCTCTGTGCGCTGAGGGAGGGCAGAAGCTCTGGTAAGAAGAGGCTCCTCCATGCTCAACCCCAGTCACTTTTCCAATGGTGACTTGTCCCCAACCTCCCAGCCTGCACACACCTATTGGCAAGGCTGAGTAAGCCTACCTGCCATCGCAGGAGCAGGCTGCACTTCATGCTGTCTGTGGCCTCCCACACACCCTCCTCCTGGCCAGAGTTCAAGCGCTGGAACAGCTGAGAACGTTTCTTCTGTTTGTCAGTCCACACTCCCTGCCATCAGCACGTTAGCCCACTGCACATAACCCCAGTGAAACAGGCTGTTATTTTAAAGATATGGAACATGAGGCACTGAGAACAGAAAGGTGTATTGAATGATTAGGAAGAAAGGACAATGACCATTATCTGGAACCCTTAGGGCTTCATTCACTCAACATTTGGGAGAGGCAATGGCTAAGGACAAAAGATACTAGAGTCAGGCAGACGTGGTTTCAAATTATTCCCCTAATTTCCCCTAATAATTACCAGCAAGTAATATAACCTCACTGAATCTCAGTTTTCTCATCAGTAAAATGGGACTGAATAACAGTAAAGTTCCTATTTCCGAGTGTTGTGAGAATTAAATGACATAACAGATAAAAAGTCTCTGCTATGTCCAATAAAAGGGCACAATATGTGAGGGTTCTTGCTATTCTTTTTTTAACTTTATATTTTGAGATAATTTCAGACTTAGGAGTTTGCAAATACAGCAGAACCTCCATAGCTGACCACCTCCCTACATTGTCATAACTTATCTCTCCTAAACTATGACCTCTCCAGCCATAGGATGACCACCTCCATAGCTGACCACCCTACATTGACCACCTCCTTAAATTGAGCTAATTTGCATGGGCCCGACTTGCACCACACGTACATATCAGTACAGTAGGCCTAGTTCCTTATTTTGACCACCTCTGTATGTTGACCAATCTGTTACAGTCCCGTGGGTGGTCAACTTGTAGAGGTTTTACTATACAATGCTGCCATGAACCATGGATATTTACATATTTTCACACCATTGAGGTGTATCTTCATAGTAAATTTCTTGACATGGGGTTACAAGTTGAAGGATAAATGAAATCTGTAGTTTTCTTAGGTGTTGACAAATTCTCTGCAGTATTGTTCCATTTTACATTTCCACCAGCAGTGTCTAAGAGGCCCTGTCTCCCCACTGCCTTGCCTAGTGAGTGCGTTGTCAGGCTATTACATTTCTGCTGATCTGAAGAGTGAAAAATTATATCTCAGTATACTTTGAATTAGTATTTCTCTTAACATGTGTGAAGCTGAACATCTTGTCCTTTGTTTAAAGGCTATTTTCATATTTTCTGTGTGTATAGATTGTTCATTTCTTTTTTTCATTTTATTTTATTTTATTTTTTGAGACAGAGCCTAAAGCTGTCACTCTGGGTAGAGTGCCTTGGCATCACAGCTCACAGCAACCTCTAATTCCTGGGCTCAAGCAATTCTCCTTCCTCTGCCTCCCAAGTAGCTGGGACTACAGGCACCTGCCACAATGCCCAGCTATTTTTTTTTTTGGTTGCAGCCATCGTTGTTTGGCGGGCCTGGGCTGGATTTGAACCCACCAGCTCAGGTGTATGTGGCTGGTGCCTTAGCTGCTGGAGCCACAGGCACCGAGCCAAATTTTTCATTTCTTTTGCATATTTCTCTATAGGATTTTATATCTTTTTTCCTTTGGTTTTTATGCATTCTTCGCATATTAGGAATATTTCCTTTTATTATTAGCGTGTATTGTGTGGCTTGTTTGTACCATGCTGGGTACGATGGATCCTATGGCTGGGGTGGCCACAGTTTAGAAGGAGAGATAAGTTATGACAAAGTGTTCTAAAGGTTGTAATAGAGGCATGAAAAATGTGGGAGCTGCCTGGTAGGCATGGTGTCTTACGCCTATAATCCCAGCACTTTAAGAGGCTAAGGAGGGAGAATGGCTTGAGGCCAGGAGTTCAAGACCAGCCTGGGCAACATAATAAGACTCTGCCTCAACGTAGAGCATGTGGTGCCCACACTTCTCATCCTAACTACTCGAGAGGCTGAGGTGGGAGGATTTCTTGAGCCCAGGAGTTTGAGCCTACATGAGCTATGATCTCACCATTGCCCTACATCCTGGGTGACTGAGGGAGACACTATCTTTAAATCAGAAAAACAGAGGAGATGACCCAGCTGCAGGCCTCCTTCAATACCTCTGACCTCTGACCCATGATGTCTCAGCTTGAAGCTGAGCTCAGCCTCCTCCCACCCGGACCTGTTCTGCACCATCCCATATCCTTCCAAAGACTGATGCCCCTGCCTGACCTGTGGTCAGCCAAGGCTGCCAAATATCACAATTACTCTCACTTACCCAAGATGGTTAGGATGCCAATTTCAGCCATTTGGGGCACAACAGCCTTACTGTCTTGGTGGACACACACACATAAGGCTCATACCAAGGAACACCGAGAGAAACGTAATCCATTACCAGGAGGTTCTTTTTCCTCCATATGCTCATAACCTGTGAGTTCTTGGTTAAAATTAGGTGACCTTCCTTCTGCCACCTGGGACTCCTGCTATCCCAGACTGGGAGGAAGGAGATCATGGATTGGCTGGGCAGGAAGGACGGAGCTGTCAGCAGCCTGGCCTGCAGTGGCCATGGAGAGCTTCTGGGCAGATATGGGTCAGAATAAAACTAGAGAAGTGAAGTAGGATGTTGGGGAAGCTGAAGACCAGTGACGTGTGAGCAACACAAGAAGGCCCAGTAGGGTGTGCACATAGAGGAGAGTGAGTAACATCTGTGGGAGGCCGGCTGGAAGGACGGGCCCAGCAGTTATGGAGACCCAAGAGTGCTGGCCGTGCTAGGGTGGCTGGATTGCTGTGATAAACACTCCCTAGATGCAGACAGGTTTGAATGCAATGCAAATCTACTTCTTATGTCCCAAATCAAGTCCCAGTCTGAGCCCAGTTGGTGCAGTTTTCTTCCTTGTGACAACTCAGGCATCCAAGCACATTCATTCCCATTTGTGGTTCCCCCATCCCCTGCCTATGGCCTTGTCTGCAACCACCTGCAGGGAAGAGAATGTGCAGGAGGCAGCTCACCACTTAGAAGCCCCAGTCTGGGATGCGAGTGAGTGAAATAGGGAGATACTGGTCAAAGGATGTAAAATTTCAGTTAGGAAATCCATGTTTAAGAGATCTATTGTGTGACATGTTGGCTACAGTTAATAACAATGTGTTGTATTCTTGACAATTGCTAAGACAGCAGATTTTAGGCATCTCACCACAAAAAAATATGATGTGTGTGAGGTAATGTTAATTGGCATGCCTTAGCCATTCCGCAATGCATACAGATTCCAAAACTCCATGCTGTATACCATAAGTATATGCAATTTTTATTTGTGAATAAATAAAACCCAGAACGCAAGTGACAGGCATCAATTCCACTCATGCCCCAGGCGGCAGTGGCTGCTCCTGCACCCACTTGAGGCCCTCACCTCTTTTCTCTTTAATGAGACCTGCAAGAGCCACAGATTCCTGCAACCACTCAACCTCCCCACTGAGCTTGCTCGCTTGGGTTCCTCCAAGAAGTTTGCTGGCCTGCATATTTCCTGGAGATCTAACCTGCAACCTTGGGCTCTCTTCACTAGCTCAATCTGGTCACTGACCATCCCTTCCCTGGTGTCTACATGCACACATCTATTTGTTCATGGGCACGCACATACATGCACACACACACACAGCCCAGCACAACAGGAGGCCCCAGTCTGCCCTCAACACCTGCCCCTAAAGGTGCCTCATCCACAGGCCTGGAAAAACAAGGTTAGATCCAGCCCTGGGGCTCTACTGAGAGAGACTAATCAAGAGAGTGTGCCCAGGAAAATGTTCTCTCTCTCCTCCTACAGATAAAAGAGTCCAAATGAGCTACACTAGATCCAGAACCCACAGCAATATCTCCTGCACAGCCTGGTCAGCCTCTGGCCTCTGGTGTCACCTCCTCCAGGAAGTTTCCTGGATTGGTGCTCTCTGAGCTCAGCCCACTATGCCAGTCCTCAGTGAGGGCTCATTTATATGGTTCATGTTTGTTCTGCAGAAAGTTCAAGTCATTTAGTCTATGAGTTTCCTCTCCTTCAATGGCAGATAACTCAGAGAAGAATGTGCACAGTTCTCCATCCCCATTTCTTCTTTCTGCCTGGGTCAGGTCTCACTGTTGAACCACCCCCGTGCCTTCTTGTGATCACAGAATCTCACTGCCAGACCCTCCACTGACACTGACACAGGACAGTGCAGCCAGTCACTCACGTGGGATTGGCTGCAGACGTGCTTCTCCCCTCCTCTGCTCGGAAAGGTACTCCTTTTTCTGTTTCTACCATGTTACAAAGAAAACATCATAACTCTCCTTTGTCTTTTGTGCTGCGAACCATGAAATGGCCTTTAATCGAAAGGAAAAAAAAACCTTCTTTTAAATACTACTAACCAAAACAATTTTCCAGTTTTGAAAATTATATAGCTTTTGTTTTTGGATAAAAAAAAATCTATATACATTTTAAATAAATTAAAAATTTACTCCCCAAAGGAACACCCAGAAGTGGTTGTAAGGGGTTTGCTTGCTCTTCTTTTCTCCTTCTCTCCCTGCCTCTCTTTGTTCTCCCATTGCCTCTGACTCCTGCCTCTGCTCTCTCCCTCTCCCCTCATGGGCACCTTTCTAATAGGTTTCATATTTTTTATACATGTACATTCTTTCTTGGGGCACACATATTTTAATTAATGTAAATGGGTTGTTATGGATCTCACTCTGACTTTTTTCTCTCAGCTCTGTTTTAAGCTCCTCCATTTGGCCATGCGTACATCAAATCTGTTTTTTCTGACTGCTGCGTGTGGGGAGAAGGGAACATAGGCTTTGGCATCAGATGGATCCGAGGATAGAACAGGGAAGCTGGTGTCCAGGACGCAGGGTGTGTGAAGATCCGGGGTTAAGTTCTCTGAAAGGGTAGAACCGGGGCCCTCAGACATGAGCTCCCTCTCTCGCCCCAGCAGGGCCCAGCTCCTTGGCCATGTTCCCAGGGAGACTCTGTTCCCCATATGTGGCCCCATGTGTCTCTGCAGGGGCTGCCCTGCAGCCTAGCTCAATCAATTTTAGAGGTGTTGGTCCTGTATTGCGGGCTGGGGACCCAGTGAATGTTGGGGACAACCAGCCGCATTTCAACGAACAGGTGGGAGTGAAGGTGAGGACATGGGGTGGCAGCTCAGCTTATCAACTCTGCTGCACTCAGGAGAATTGCTTCTGAAATGCACCCTTCCTCTCTCCCTGAGCCCTAGGCCTGGGGGGAGGGTGTGTTGGAGTTAGATCTTCATTTTGGTCCCCTCCTCACAAGCTCTCTGGACCAGGGAACAGAAATCCTTCGGACAAATGCTTCAGACAAATGGGCAGGAAGGGTCTACCTGGAACTGGACCCATGCCCAAATATCTGGGGGACCCTCCAATGGCTGGCCTAGCAGAGTGGGCAGATAAGGAGGCTCCTCTGAGTCCCCACTGCCTGCTTGGTGAGTTCAAGCATCACCTCTGTCCTCAATGGCTGCAGGGCTGGGGAAGAGGTGGCTCAAGGCTCTTGTGGCTGGGGAGACATTATTATAGTCTCTTCCTTGCTTCCCCAGCTCCAGGGGCCCACAGAAGCACCCCAGGGATGCTGCATGTATATGGGAGTGGGTTGGGGAACATCAAGCCCCCAATCTTTCTCCAGGCCGAGCACTTGAGTGAGAGCATTTGCAGAAAGCGCTCTGCTGCCATTTGAAAATCACTGCAAGGTGTTGCTCCATATTAAATACAAACGCATTTGGTCCCTAACTCCTTAAAGGCCATGGGTTTGTTAAACTCCACCATGACCCCTACCCCACCCCGTGCCCACAGGCCACTTTGGCAGCCAGTGCCTGAACACCTTGGCAGTCAGGGCTGCCAAAAGAGAGGGGAGAGGGGAGGCCAGGGCCTGTGAAAAGCTGCTTCCTTCACAGCCATCAAAGCCTCGGAGGCGCCAGCCCTCCCGTTCCTCCCCAGCCTCTTTCTCTGGTTCCAGACTTCCCACCTGTTCATGCTGAAAAGGAAAGCCTGTCTGCACAGCTCTCCTCTCACCAGGGACAGCCCCCAGAAGAGACAGGACATAGGTGATACCAGAGACCCAGCCCCAGGCAAAGGAGGGTGGTCCCCAGCCCTGGGCTGAAAGGAGATCTGACTGGGCTGGGTTTCCTCTGAGCTTCTGGCCGTTGGCATCTTGCCTCCTAGTGTGAAGGGTGAGAGGAGCCCGAAGCTTGCTTGGGCCTCCAAGCAGAGAATATTCCTTCCTCTTCACCCTTGTCCAATGTCAGGGTAGGAAATAACCATAGTGGCTAACCTTCTTGAGTGGTATGGTTTGTACTAAGTGTGTTATCTCATTTGCAGGAAGGACTTTGATTATTTCCATTTTGTAAATAAGCAGGCAGAGGATTTTAAGGTCAAGTGATTTGCCCAGGTCCAACAGCTCCTGAGGAGGTGGGAGAGGAAGTCACCTTGCAGTCTGGCCCCTCAACCCGGCATACACAGACCTAAGTCGTGTGCCTCTGTGGGAACGTGGCTCCATTCAGCCGATAGCAGGTCTGGGTCCCCACAGAATCCTTCACTCCTATAAGCCCTTCAGACTGTGGTTCTCAACCTCAGAGTAGGTGGGTATCAGATTTGCTTAGGGAATTTTCCAAAGTGAGCCTGTCTTCTCCCCCCCAACTTGCATTAGGCTGGAACGAGGTGCATAGCACGTGCATGGGGACAGCTCCCCAGATGGTTCTGACGCTACCAGCAGGGCTGTGACCAGGGGGTCCATCAGGCCCCCAGGAGAAATAGCCTCAGTCCCTTTCCATGTGCAGAAGGAGCCTGTCAGGTCTTTTGGGGACAGCCGTCAGGCTGCCACTGGCTTCCAGCCCTTACCCTAAGGGTCAGAGGTTCTGCCCCTTTCCAAGCCAGGCAGAAGGAGCAGATGTGACCATATAGTTGTGCATGTCATACACCATGAAGTGTAAGTATGGGGACAGCATGGAGGGAGGATTCAAACTGAAGATATTTAACTTCTGGCCCCTCCACTGCCAAGCCCAATGAGCACCGCAGGACCTCACCAAGCCACGCTGCAACATGGGCTGTGGGTATTCCATGACTTTTCTGTACATTAGAACACTGACATAGTGAAAAAGTGGGAGCTTTTCCCTCATGGTTTGCAGTAAGGATCAAATAAAGTCATGGACGCTGTGTGCTTTGCCTCTGCAGGCCTGAGGGATGACTGAACGATTAACCGCCTCATCTCTTTTAATACTCCCTAGAAGAGGGTCTGATAGCAGAGCAGACATCACCCCAGGCTGGGAGGAAAGACCCAGAGGCTCAAAGAGAGTGATTGAGTCATAGATCTGCAGGCAGGGACAAAGGACCCTGAAGCGCATACAGTGTGTGTGTCTGTAAAAAAATAACAAAAATAGCAAGAATAAATTTAGTACAAACATGAAAAGTTATTTAGAATGAGAAAAGAAAGCATAGCAAATTGTGTTAAAAAGATAACAGCACAAATATTACAAAATTCAGAAAGATGACATAACATTGTATTAATTAACAGTCCAGTTCACCTCTTTTATACTTTTCCTTTATATTTTTTTAGCCATGTACTTTGATAATCTGTTCTCGTGACAATTTTGTAGGTTTTTTTTCCATAAAGAAAAAGGAAAGATATTTTAATCTTTCCTCTAACATGGTTAATACAAATTTTGTTTTATTGTTTACATTCACAAATTATTATTGGTATTATCATGTTAATGTTTAGGATTATTGCTAAATTTAGGGAAACCTCTATTGGTCTTATATATGAGCTATAAGATTTCAGGGCATGTCATGTTTCTTATTCAAATCAAACAGAAAGCTAGACACAAAAAAACCCCTCATGAATTCTATTTCACATTATTCTCATTTAAATAAAAAAGTATGGGCCAGGTGCAGTGGCTCACACCTGTAACCGTAGCACTCTGGGAGGCCTGGGCAGGTGGAATAGTTGAGCTCAGTAGTTCGAGGCCAGCCTAAACAAGAGTGATACCCCCATCGCCACTAAAAATAGAAAAATTAACCAGGCATGGTGGTACACACCTATATTCCTAGCTACTTGGGAGGCTGAGGCAAGGGGACCAATTGAGCCCAAAGGTTTGTGAGCTTTGACAGCACGGCACTCTACCCAGGGCAACAGAGTGAGACTCTGTCTCAAAAACAAAAAAATTAATTCATTAAATTTTAAAAAATAAATAAAAATCATGGTGTATTTGACAGAATTGTACTTTGACTGGGATTGACAAGAATTAAAGCCTCAGGTTTTATGCATTAAATGATCAAAAGAACAATCCCCAGACTAGCTTTTGGTGCCATTATTCCAAATCTTACTTCCCAGCACAAGCACATATCCCATAATCCAACCTCACAGGACACACTCCTACTGCAGTATAACCTTTGGCCCTGACCTTCTGGGTCAAGACATTGGAAGATTGAGCATGGAGAGCCATAGAATAGCCCTGGAAGCCATTTCTATACGCTGACCAGCAACAAGCTAACCATACATAGCAGTGCTGCGAGCCTCCTAAGCAAACCCCACTTAACCCTAACTCAAAGTCCTCCAACTCAGCTTCCCCTTAGCCAGACCCACCAGATACCCAGAGTCGCTCCAACACCATCTATTGTGAGAGGAAGTATGACAGAGGGGATAGCAGAGGAAACAGACAATGGACTTAATTCCACTTCAAATTATTTTGCTCTTGTAAATTTTACAAACACTGATGGCGATGGGCACACATTGCTAGGGTCCCTCTCTCCCAGTCCCCTCTCCCATTGGGAGCTTCCAACTCTGAGTCCACCTCTGACTCCCCCCTTCAACTTAGCAAACGTTGTGACCACTTGACCACCTACCACAAAATACCATTCTGAGCATGATGTGGAGGAAAGATTAAAAAAATTCATAACCGGGTTCCACCTTTGGATGTTTCTTATTTAATGGAGGCAAAAAATGTGTTCCACTTGGTGGTGAGAGAGGGTGGCAAGTTCAGGAAACTTGGATCAGGAGTCCTGGGCTCCCTTCAGTTCTGCCACACAAACTGCCCAGGCCTCAGTTTCCTGTGCTGCAGTGGGGTGCTGACGACACCTCCAAGATGTGGACGTAAAAGTGCACAGTGATGAGAGTTCCCCAGGTGCATAAGCTCTGACAGGAATAGGAGAGGCTGTAGTGAGGAAGAAGCTCCTGGGTCCTGGAACACTCAAAGCAGCCAAGAGAAGGCCTTCCAAGAAGAAGACCCTGTGTGCAGAGCTGGGGGCCCCGCTGGCCGCCTCTCAGGGCAGGAGGGAGAAGACAGGCAGGTTCTGAATGCCCCCAGCCAAGAGGGGTCCCGGGGAACCAGTCTCAGTAAACCAGCCCATGGGCACACCTGGAGCCAGGTGCGGTCTGCTTATGTTAAATGGGTTTCTACAGATCTTCTGGGCTGGGCCCAATGGTTCATGCCTGTCATCTTATCGCTCAGGGAGGCTGAGGCAGGTGGATTGCCTGAGCTCAGGAGTTCAAGACCAGCCTGAACAAGAGTGAGACCCCCGTTTCTACTAAAATAGAAAAACTAGCTGGGTGTCATGGCAGGTGCCTATCATCCCAGCTCAAGCACAAGATTTTAAGGTTGCTGTGAGCTGTGACACCATAGCACTCTACCCAGAGTGATAGAGACTTTGTCTCAAAAAAAGAGTCTTCTGATCATAAGGAGTGAAAAACACCCCTAAACTGGCTAATCAAGTGCCAGGTCAGTGTCTGGGCAACTTGCTTCCTGCTGCTTCTCAGCATCAGTGCGCCAAGTGGCATGTGAGCTCCCATTTAGGTAGCCCTGAGAGCCACCTGGTCAGCAGGAATGTGCTCTCCCTTCTAGCCCTCTGTCCCTTCCCTACCGAACACTCCTGTGACCTTTGAGATGACCGCATCCTTCTTCTCTCCAGCCTCTCCAGGCGCTCTCCCCACTAATCTGCTGTGCATTCATTCACTGGACAGATACTTCCCCAGTCCTGTTAAGTACAGGGCACTGTACTTTTCACTGGGGACACAGCTCTGTGCTGTGAGAGAGAACTCAGAATGTGTGAGAGGTACAAACAAGTAAATTGGCACAATAGTGAGATACACGCCATGACCCAGAATAGACAGTGCTGTAAGGAGCATAGAGGCAGAACTCTTAGCCAGGTTATTGGGGTATCAGGTGGGGGTGACCCTACACCAGGGCAGTATTCCTGTTAGCTGGCTGCGCCACAGTGAGCATTACAATCTGTCCTGATAACACAGACGTGGTGGCTAAACAGCAGTATTTTGGAGGGGTCCAGAGATCTGTTTTTCCTGATACCTCTCACTCTTCCCTAATGTCCTCATTCCAGTCACCAGGATTCATAATTTACAAACTAAAATTAGACTTAGAAGTGGACTGCAGCAGAATTTTGCTTCTGTAATTGACCAAGGCAAATGGATTTCTGATCCTTCAGCCATCTCAGATTAGTGGCTTTCAGCAGAAAGGATCTGTTACATCGGGGTACATTTATTCTTCTCCAGCTGCTTTTGGCCTGGGCTAGATTTTTTATCCCCACTTTTTAACACCTCCATTTATTGGAAATATACTCTCATACAGTACATTTCTGAAACAGAAATACACTTTGCACTATGCTGATATAAAATATAGTGCTCTTTTACGGTTAAATTCCCTAAGTCTTGCTGGGTGCACAGCCTAAGTAAGAAGAGAAAAGAGCCAGTTTTAGCAATGTCTTTGCTACTACAGACCAAGGACCTTTCCAGGGTAAGAGAATGCTTGTTACTCTTCACCTGCCTCCCATGTGATCAATCTCACACGGACGCCACAATAGGACTTCAGAAACAAGCTGCAACCAGGGACTGGACCACCGGAGGATCAGTGAATATTTTTCCATATGCTGGGAATTACTTCCACCACCCTTCCCACCCTGCACCATCCTAGAAAACCCCTTAGATGTCCAACTTGGATGCCACCTCCTCTCTGTGCTTTCCTTGATTCCTACAGCTAGACTAATTATACCTTTAGGTTCACCTTAGGGACAATGCATCTATTACAAGTGTTTCCAGGCTGTGTCTCTCCTCAGTTGGATGGCTATGGATTCCTTTGAGGCAACTGCCTCTTCTTTGTACCTTCAACTCTGAGCAACACAGCCAGCACACTGCAAGCATTCAGGACATACAGTATTTATTACAATCAAGTGCTTATTAAATAAATAAATTATTCATAATTTGAGGTTCAGTTCAAGCCTTTCTTCTACCACAGTGACATTCCCATTACCCGGCTAATGTTTCTCAAGTGCCTACTGTATACCCTACCTGGTTCGGGGTGCTGCAAAGAACCCTTAGTGCAATGGTGAAGCAATCAAAGGCTTTCTTTAAATAACATGAGAATTTCCATTCTCGCCACTCCTATTCCTGAGACCCAGAACCTCTTGCCCATATTCTCAGGAATCTACTAACTGACCTGACTCATTTTACCTTTCCCTTGTTTGTCCTGCACTCTGGTCCCACAAGACCTGACCGCATCAGGTGCATAGCACAGTGTCTAGCCTGTGGCAAGGGCTTAATAAATGTTACTCACCGAATGAACAAATAAGCAAATGTATGTCAATCCCTTCAGAATTCCACAAGGTTCCCTACTAATTGTGATAGACTTAACTTTTGCTTCCTCCTGAAATTCATATGTTGAAGCCCTCACCCCCTACAGTATTTTAGAGGTGGGGCCTTTGAAAGGCAATTAGCTTTAATGGGGTCAGGAGGGTGAGGCCCTACAATGAGATTAGTGTCCTTACAAGAAAAGAAAGAGAGTACAGAGTTCTCTCTCTCTCTGCCTACAATGAAAAGTGAGTTGTCTGCAGGCCAGGAAGAGAGCCCTCACCAGAAACTGAACCCCGATGGACTTTGATTTTGTACTTTCCAGCCTCCAGCACTGTGAGAAAATGAATTTCTTTTGTTTAAGCTACCCAGTCTATGGTATTCTGTTATGGCAGCCTGAGTTAAGACACTAATTTTTTAACTTTTGCAATGTTGTCCCCTCATCTCCACAAATAAGCTGCTGTTTGTTAGAATCTCAGTCCTAAGGTTAGTTCAGCAAATAAAGTCATTCATTCTCATTGCCATGGTAGTGGTATCAAATCTAAACAGTTCTGCCAGATTTTCAAGGGCCTTTAAAATCAACCCTACCACATGTATCTACCTCAAAAATACTTCCTCCTATCCCACACTAATCTACTGTTTCAACAAAGAAAGTGTTCTCACACATGTAGGAGACACATTTGCTTTAATATGACATTTATCTCATTTAAAAATAAGTCAATTGTAGAAAAGTTGTAAAAATTAAAACAATACAAAGATGAAAAAGTATCTCCTATGGTCCAAACATTAATATTCATTTTCTTGCCCTCTCTTTCCAATGAATATATATTTAATACTTAGCTGTAGCCTTCTAGCAAAATTAACAGCATGTGGTTTTGCAATATGCTTGTTGTTTCCCTTAGTGCTAACTGAACACATTTCTTTCTGTCTCAATGTCTTCAACTAGATCATTTACAACTAGATCAGATATAGGGATCTTAAGAGTTGAAAGAAACTGAGCAGGGCAGGTCAACTTAGATAAGGTTTGAAGAAAATGATGAAAAAATAGCTTCTGCTAAACACTTCCAGAGAATGGGAGCTCTCTCCCTCATCCATGGAGGGGAAGAATTACTTCCTGGAAGGCTCTTTCATTGTCCAGAAGCTGAAATTGGAAACTGTGAGCCTCTGTGTTCTAATTCTGCCCTCTTGACAAGTACAGAAAGGCCTACAGAGTCTTCCTGACAGCCTGTCAAGTCCTCAAAGACTGATAGCATGGCTCCTTTTCTAAGTTCAACAATCCTGAACCCCTCACCATCTTAAACACCACCTGGTTGCATTCTCACTGTCAATCTTCTTGGTCGTGCTATTAAACTGTGTCATTTGGGTAGAATTACAAGTTATCTTAGTTACTTCTTCATGATCTTACATGTTTTCCAAAATTTCGATCATGAATTTATCTGCTTCCATTATTAGAAAAAAATAATTTAATATATAATGTTACTTCTCTGTTGTCAGGCTATTATTATTTTCTGCTTTTTTTTTTTTTTGTAGAGACAGAGTCTCACTTTGTCGCCCTCGGTAGCATGCTGTGGCGTCACACAGCTCACAGCAACCTCCAACTCTTGGGCTCTTGGGCTTAAGTGATTCTCTTGCCTCAGCCTCCCATGCAGCTGGGACTACAGGCGCCCGCCACAATGCCCGGCTAGTTTTTTGTTGCAGTTCGGCCAGGGCCAGGTTCGAACCCGCCACCCTCGGTATATGAGGCCTGTGCCCTACTCACTGAGCCACAGGCACCGCCCATTATTTTCTGCTCTTCAGTGGCCGGCTCCTTAAGAGCTACTGATTACTCTATTGTTCTGTCCACCCCTCCCCTACCACGTGCTTCCGTTGACTCTCCAGTGGCTGGGCCGGGGCTCCATATTCCCCGCTGTCATGGGCTTCACCTAGCAGAGCCTCCCAAGCTCACACATGACTCTCTCATGGCCACATGACAGCATGGGAGACTTCATTCAGTGCCTTGTCAAGATACCCTCTGCATTTCCTATCCTGCTGACAGTAAGTATATTGAGTGAATGAAAATAAAATCCTTTGGTAACAAAAGTCACCGGGAGTTTTGTTTGACATGAATTAATGAGTTAATTCTGGGATGATCATGTTCTTTGTAAAGTGCTCCCAGACCACCTTTTTAATAATTTTAGAATGCTGCTGAGTGACATTAAGCTGACATCCCAGGAACCACATTCTTCTCTTTTTGAAAATCAGGACATTTTGCTCTCTCTGGCTGGTTAGTCCTTCTACTCTTTTACTTTTTTTTGAGACGGAGTCTCAGTATGTCACCCTTGGTAGAGTGCTGTGGCATCACAGCTCACAGCAACCTCAAACTCTTGGGCTTAGGCGATTCTCTTCCTCAGCCTCTCAAGTAACTGGAACTACAGACGCCCGTTACAATGCCTGGCTATTTTTTTTGTTGCAGTTGTTATTGTTGCTTTAGCTGGCCAGGGCCAGGTTTGAACCTGCCAGCTTCGGTGTATGTGGCCGGCACCCTGCCCACTGAGCTATGAGCGCTGCCCTTCCACTTTTTTTTGAGACAGAGTCTCACTTTGTTTCCCTTAGTAGAGTGCCATGGTGCCATAGCTCACAGCAACTCCAAACTCTTGGGCTCAAGCTGAAAGTACATATAGTGAGAATAAGATGGCATCTGTCAGGTTAGGGCAGACATGACACAGCTAATCTGGTCAGTTTAGGTCCTCCCTGACCTTCACCCACTGTCTCCCATTCTTACTGTTTCATAAATTTAGCTCCCACCCTAAAGATGCCTATCTTGAGCTGTTAAGGTGGACTGATTTAGAAGATTAACTTTTGAATTGAAATGTTGTTCATTGTTTATGAGTCATGGGTTCTGCCAGTTATTGTTTCAGATAAGGGTTAACACAGTCTTCACTTTGAACTTAAGTGTATAAAACTGTAATGAAAGAGCAGAACATTTTTAGAGAAGCTACTCTCACTGTTCTCTAGAATCCCAGCCTTCTGAAAAATAAAGTTTGCATATTGGCTGATAGTGACAGGTGACTAGACTCTCTTCGTCTGGTAACAAAGCTATCCTCTTGCCCCCACGCCTGAGTAGCTGGGACTACAGGCGCCCCCCACAATGCTTGGCTATTTTTAGAGATGGGATCTCGTTCTTGCTCTGGCTTGTCTCGAGCTCCTGAGCTCAGGGGATCCACCCACCTTGCCTCCCACAGTGTTAGGATTACAGGCATGAGCCATTGCATCCCACCACTCCTTCGTCTCTTGTCTAACCCATCCTACAAGTCCTGTCTCCTCTTCAGGCTATTTTAGAACATTCAGTGGATTTGCCCTTTCTGGAACTCCAATAATCATTTGTAACCAGAATGAAACAACAGCAATAGTAACAGTTACCACTCACTGAGAGCATCCTTTATCACGTTTAGAACTTACTTATCACTGTGTCATACATTTGGATATACCACATATATGACTCAAGTTTTAATCATTTGGATAACAGCTGATATTATCATCATTTAACAGACAAAGAAGCAGATTCAGAGAGGTTCAGGCTCCTGCATTGCTCAGTGACCCTTAGCCAGAGAACAATGGTGGCATCATGATTCCTTTGGGTTTATATAGTTCCAAAGTCCAAGTTGTTACTTCCTCAGTCCCCAAGGCATTATTTCTAGGGCTATTACTTGTGGGAATTTCATCTTAATATGCTTCCCATGCAGCACCTAACATGGCCACAGGCACACAGTTAGGGTTCTTGGTGGCTAAGTGATTTTTCTAGAGCTCTGCACCCACCTTCCATAAGTTCTGGCAGCATCCACTTCTACCTCCAGCCAAATGAAGGGAGCTGGGCAGAGGCCTACTGCAGGCCCAGCCCAGGGGTCTTCACCTCTCACTGTAGGATGGGAGTGGCACCACATTGCAGAAACCAAAGTTTCCACCTTCTGCTCTCTCCCACTGAGCCCATAGAATTCAGCCAACTGTTCTGAGAATCTAATTCTCAACAAAGCCTTCCTGGTTGGTATGGAATTCTGTGTTTTCCACTTAGCCCAATCAGGGGGCCTCCTCTGACAAAACACTGGGCCAGGCATCTTGAGAGGGGCAGAACCAAGAGGCCCTTTTCAGCTTCAAGAATACTTCAGCTGCCACAGGTGCAGGGACTGACATTTGGTTGAGAGGCACATTGTGACTGTTGCCCATTCCCAGGACAATCACTGAGGTCAGGAGGGCTTTAGGGAGGTGATCCTTGAAGGAGGCGCGTGTGTGGAAAAAAGGATGACAGACAGCTGGATGCTGGTAGACGAGAAGGAAAGGCAGAAGCATGAGCAAAGCATGGTGGGGTGGACACACATGACACAATCAAGTGACGAGGAGTGACCACGCCTGTGTGGGTCTTCACTGCCTCTGCAACTAAGGAATAACAAATGCCCCTGAAATACTCAGTTTATGAAGAGTGTGTGTGTATTTGTTAAGGCAACTCTCACCATGCCTATGGCCCAGTTCTATTCTATAGAACACAGAAAGCCTGCTGTTGGGACTGGGTGATAGGAGGCCCCAGTCCCATACATGACCTCCTGGTTTTTCCAGCCCAGAAGTAGAAGCACGTCTTTATCTCCTCCTCTCCCAGTCTTATCTAAGCCAATTCCTCTCCAAGTCCTGCCTATTTCACCATATACTAGCTCTTCAAGTACCATTCTTGGTGGGGCAGAGTAGCTCATACCTGTAACCTTAGCATTTTGGGAGGCCGAAGAGGAAGAGTTACTTGAGGCCAGGAGTTTAAGACCAGCCTGAGCAAGACCAAGACTACAACTCAAAGAGAGAGAGACAGAGAGAAAGTAACAGGGTGTGGCGGCTCATGCCTGTAATCCCAGCACTCTGGGAGGCCGAGGTGGGTGGATTGCTTGAGCTCTGGAGTTTGAGACCAGTCTGAGCAAGAGTGAGAAAAAAAAAATAGTTGGGCATTCTGGCAGGCACCTGTAGTCCCAGCTACTTGAAAAGCTGAGACAAGAGGATCACTTAAGCCAGAGTTGGAGGCTGCAGTGAGCTACGACGACACCACTGCACTCTACCCCAGGAGACAGAGTGAGACTCTGTCTCAAAAAAAAAAAAAAAAATAGCTCTCCAGGTGGGTACCATCACATCTCCTCTGTCTCATGAGGACGAGCCCCTCCTGATCCTTCTTTGCTCTGTTGCTCTTCATTGTCCACCCATATCCATGTGGCTCCCCATGCCTGACATTCTCTAGTGCCTTCCTAGTCCCTCAGGCCCAGGACCCTCTGTGGCTCTGTACCCCCATCACTCCTGGGTCATCTCTTGCCACACTAAGCTCCCAAAATACTCTGGTTTAGTTCCGGGCCTTTAGCTCATTATTTAACTTATTATTAAAATGCCCGTCCCAACAGTCCTTCTTATATGTATTTAATCCTCATAGGAACCTCATGAGGAAAGGGAACAGAGAGGTGAAGTAGCTTACCTATAGTCACACACCTAGTAATAGTGGGGCAGGATTCACGCTCAGGTGTCTTGTCTCCGTAGTCCAGCTCCTTAAATGCTAGATTACTGTCTCTTTGTAACCTTCTATGGGCACCCGCAGCCCGCTCACCATTCTGCATTTTCTAGCATGCCCCTACTGCTATCAAGTTCCTATTTATGGGACATCCCTCCAGGAAGATTCCTCTGGGCACCACTAAGGTTTGAGTTAGGGTAGTGGATTCCCTACTTTGTGGCACATTTGGAATCACTCAGAAATTTTTGCTGCCAGACTCCAATTCCTAGACATTGTGATTAAATTTTGGAACCCAATCCGCTTCTAAGTACAGCAAATCTAGTAACCACTGGCAGTTCTCAGACTTGGGCATGCCTCACAGTCACCAGGAGGACATAGGTGGCTGGGCTTACCCCCAGAATTTCTCACTCTGTATCTCCGGATTAAAGCCCAAGAATCTGCATTTCTAAGATGTTTCCAGGTGAGACTGCTGCTGGTGGTGGTCCAGAGACCATGTTCTGAAAGCCACTGAGCTAAGGGAGCCTCAAGGTGCCCTGGTGTTCCCAAAACACCCAGCGCTGATCACCACCTAAGCCCTTCTCACTCCACCGTCTGTGTGTGCTTCTCCACTACCCAGCCAGCCCCGAGCTTCCTGCTTAGTTACCTTTGGTAGCAGTTGTCAACACAGGCTGGATCTATGAATCCATGAGATAGATACCCAGGCAGGATTCACACTCCACAGCAATTGTTGTTTCTCAGAGGGAAAAAAAGCTGCAATTATAATTTGTGCTGTCTTTTGCTAAGCACCTCCTGGGGGCCAGGCACTGTCCTAAGCGCCTCACACAAAGGGCGCCTCTAATCCTCACAACCCTAGGAGATGGGTACTACCATCATTCTGTTTCATAGACAAGGAAACTGAGGCACAGATGGGGAAAGGGGCAGAGCTGGGATTCCACTTTAACTGCTATATTAGGAGGCCCTTTTCCAGGTGACCCCAAAGCTCTCCCCCAACCCTGCAGCCCTCTTCCCCAGCCCAGACTCCCAGTGGGTTTCAGAGTACATGTCTCCACCTATTGGTGGTCTGTGAGATCAGCTGAGTGTGTTTAAGCATCTCTGAAATGACTCGATCTCACAGACCTACCTGAACAGAAATAGAGCACAGTGCTCTCATATAGTTCAGCAAAATGTACACATGCATAAACCTATACTGGGTCACGATGTAAAATGCAAGTCTGACTATCGGTCACGATCAAAAAGTCTGTATAACACTCACTGGCTTAGAGGAAAAGCATGCACCAAATACCCACGCTGGTCCTCATCAGACTGCCCCTGCAGGAGCGAAGGAAGAGCTAGGCCGGCCTCTGCTGGGCACTGCCAGGATTGCACCAGGAGCCAGGTTAATGACTATGGGGAGGGAGTACCAACTTCCTCATGGGAGAATATCCAAATACAAAAAATATTAGTAAAATTTTAAATCATGTCAATTTCCAAAATAAATGCTACGCTGGTCATCTGTCCCACACTCAGTCTTCACCCTGGTCTGATGGCTTTTTATCTGAATAATGTCATCTTCCCAGGTAGAGCCAAAGACACTCCTGGGAGCACCAGGGACATTTCCACCCAGACCACTGTGGCTGGCTGTCCAGCCAGCATGAAAGGAAGCTGCCTGATCATTCAACTAAGGATCTGAACACCCAAGCAAGAAACATCAAGGCTCACGTCTTTTTCTTGTTGCAAAAGCAAAGAAGGTAAGTGATGTCTACCTTACTTCATTAAATCTTTGTTCCTGGCCAGGCTCACGGTGGCTCATGCCTGTAATCCTAGCACTCTGGAAGACCAAGGTGGTGGATCACTCAAGCTTCAGAGTTCCAGACCAGCCAGAGCAGGAGTGAGACCCCATCTCTAAAAATACCCGGGTGTTCCCGCAGGTGTCTGTAATCCCAGCTACTCAGGAGGCTGAGGCAAGAGGATCACTTAAGCCCAAGAGTTTGAGGTTGCTATGAGCTATGACTCCATGGCACTCAAACCCAGGGCAACAGAGACTCGGTCCCCCCGCAAAAAAAAAATCTTTGTTCCTACCTCACTATCCTCATTTCACGTGTGACAACTCTGAGGCCTACAGTCACAGGCTGAGGAGTAGAAGAGCAACGTCCAGAAGCTGGCCCTTCTCACCCCACGCCAGGCCTCCAGAGACGAGAGGAGGTTGGGGGAAACCTGTCTCCGCTCTAGTTTTGTCCTGCCTTCCAACTTCACCCTATTCTGTCAAGGGCGGGGCTTTCCTAGTTTAGACCTTTTAGAGGTCTCCAAACACCCACTTATTGAATCTGTGGTCCTTATTAATATGAAATAAAGATAAATAAATATGTGGTCTTATAGAGAGCTCATTTTCACTATTTTTAACCATAACTGCTTCTACTAGAGGATGCATCTGTCTATTGTGGATCACTATGTGTGCTAAGCCTGTTTTGGGGTGGGAAGCTCAGGAAGGCTGGGCAAGTGGGGGATTTGGAGACATGGGCAATTTGTTTTTTTGTTGTTGTTGTTTTTTTTTTTGTAGCGACAGAGTCCCACTTTATCACCCTCGGTAGAGTGCCATGGCATCACACAGCTCACAGCAACCTCCAACTCCTGGGCCTAGGCGATTCTCTTGCCTCAGCCTCCCCAGTAACTAGGACTACCTGCGCCTGCCACAAGGCCCAGCCATTTTTCTGTTCTGTAGTTCGGCTGAGGCCAGGCCTGAACCCGCCACCTTCAGCACAAGGGGCCAGTGCCCCACTCGATGAGCCACAGGTGCCACCCGACGTAGGCAATTTGTAAGGAAATAGATGAGGAGCAGTAAAGGAAGAGGATAACAAAGGCCTCATAAATGGCACAGGGAAGCTATTTCCCTAGACACTGCCTACAGCCACACACCTGGAGTCAGGCTGTTCCTGGAACAAGAGGGTTTCATGTCCAAGTTTTAAGTCCACGGCAGAATAAAGGGAGCACATGCAGCCACATGAACCAGCAGAAGCTGGTCCCAAGAACCTAACCCTCAAGCTCACAGACATCTTGGTGTGAACTCTGGGTTTCCATGGGGCATTCGACATGGAAGCGGGGCTTCAGCTGATGTCTCAAGGGAAACCTGAGTTTCTACAGAGGCCTTGTACTCACTCTGGAACACACTAGACAAGAAAAAGGAAAACTCCCCAAGGAGACCCTTTTGGGAGAGAGGGGCAATATAAATCGTAGTTAACAACCATCTGTGATCAGTCCACAAGTAGTGATTTCAGGCCTCCTACCCCAGTACCTCTGCCCTTATACCCTGAAGACTGCCTGTCTCCCAGACAACAAAAAGCAAAAGGCACACAGATTATTTCCCATCTCCTGCCTCCTGCCAGCTTCTTGGAAGAGGTTTTCCTTACCTGATCCACATTAGTTCATCTGTGCACTGCTGTGGTGCACATATGTCCCTGGGCTCTGCCTCCCACCGGTCATCCCCTTTCTGGTGTCCCTGTTGGCTCTCTGTTGCCAGGCTATCCAAGATGTTGTCCTTCCAGTGGCTTTTAAAACTCTTCATTGCCACTACAGCTCCTTGCAGCTAACCCTGGTGCCTTCCCCTTCTTCCCAGGGAAGCTCCTGGGAAGAGTCTGTCTGTACTCAACTCTCACCGTCTTCCAGTCACGCTCTCCCTACTCAAGCCAGCTTCTGTCCCATGCAGTAGAAACTGTTTTGGCAAAGGTCCTTGCTGCTAAGCTAAATGGGCAATCATTGGTTCTTCGTTGTCCGCTCTCAGCATTGCCCTGCTGGCCCTGTGAAAGTGGCTTCCCTGCAATCTCCTCGGGACAAGGTTTCTCTCCTCAGAAGTTTCGACATTTTGGACTGGATCATTCTTTGTTATGGGAGTCTCACCCATGTAGTACCCCTGATGCCTCTGATATCCCCAAGTATGGAAGCACCAAGGGACATTCTCCCAAGTTCCAAAGTCTTAGTGAATTTTCTGAGTTCCAGATATTCTTTCATCCTGGTGCCAGTGGGTCACTGAGAGTGATGGAGAAGAGGGACCAATCCTCTATCTATCCTTGATTCCTGAACCTGTGTATTCTAGCAGTTGGGGACACAGCACCAAATAACAGCTATATTCTGGATAACAACAGCTAACTCCAATGTCATATCCTTGAATTGGACCCTTGGCTGAGTTTTCAATAAGCTGCTCCATCATTCTGTTAGATCCTTGCTTCTACCAGTTTGGAATACACCAGACCAGCGGGTCTCTTAGTCATGAACCCATTGTTGCATCTCCTTTGCCATAACATAGACCTCTGAATCTGAGGTGATGTTATAAAGCATCATGTGAGATAAATCAGGCACTTCAGAAACTCTCAGCTTAACACTAGAGGAACCCATCTCAGGAAAAGATGATTAGCTGCCATTTCCAAGGTGGAAGGGACCCAATGTAATCACTATGCCTTCAGTGGCCAGCAGCTCAAGGGCCCAGGCCTGTCTCTGTGCTGACAGTTCAGTATAGTAGTGGCAGCAGCTCCTTGTCATCAGGGCTACTGCATGCTTGGGCTTATAGTACAAGCCCTGAGGACAAGGCTGATTCCACAGGGACGAGTCATATCCCCTACCTAGCGGCTCAGCACCTCTTCTGTGGTTCATGCTCTCTGGCATGAGACTCTTCACATGCCTCTTCCCCAGACTTCCTTGTCTACCTTCTCATCCTGTTCCTGCCAGGCCCCTGACCGACCAAGTCATTTGCTGCCCAAGACTCCACATGTGCCCTATAGAACACACATTTTTTTCCCTTTATACCAGCGGTTCTCAATCTGTGGGTTGCAACCCCTTTGGAGGTCGAACGACCCTTTCACAGGGGTCGCCTAAATACATCCTACATATCAGAGATTTACATTATGATTCATAACAGTAGCAAAATTACAGTTATAACATAGCAACGAAAATAATTTTATGGTTGGGGGTCATCACAACATGAGGAACTGTATTAAAGGGTCGCAGCATTAGGAAGGTTGAGAACCACTGTTCTACACCAAACTGTTGAACAGGTATACTTGAACAGGCTGAAAGTTTTGCCCACTGTGAATATTTCTCTTAACCACTGTCTTTATGGATACCTTAGCTGGGGCTCTAAGCAACAGGGTACATGCCTCGGAGGCCCCAGGAAGTGGCATGTGTGGCTACTTGTGCCCTCTGGTCCTGCTCAAACCTAACCTTAGATGCTCACCTTCCACTTTAGAATGAATTGCTGTTGGGTCTGCCTGAATTTATGATCTGAGGGACACATGATAAGCATTTTTGATGTCTTGATGTCTTTGATGTCTTTTCATATTCTTGATGAATTATGTGGTTTTCAAAAGGTGGACAGTTTTCTGCTGCAGGAGGCCAAGCCTTGCTCCAAGGCTGTACAGGGCCTATGATACACCTCTCCTATTGGGGCTTGCCAGAGACTCCACACTGCCCATTTATCCTCTGGATTTGCCAGGTCATACTGTCCAAGCAAGAGGGCAGCTTCACTGTAGCCGAGCTTGTGCTTCACAGTCCTTCCTTGCTCCAAGTCGCCCAATGAATGGGCTGGAGCACTATTTTAAGATACGGTATGCATTATGCTCCAAAGCCAAAAAGAACTGTGTCATCTTCCTAACAGTCAAGAATACAAAAGGCAACCTTATCCTCACCACAGAGGGGTGTGGCATGGGGCACCTGAAAGCATCTGCTGCATTCTCCAAATCTGACCCCTTTTCTACATTTCCTACTCAGTGGATACACCATCCAGCAGCCTTTCTTCCTATCTCGACACTCTGCATCCCACCTCCAGCCTCTACCAGCCCCCCATCACCAAGTCCTGCAGATTCACTCTGACCTCTCCTTTCCATCCTCACCCTGCCTTGATCCAGCCTTCATCGTTTATCTGTTTGATTCCTGTAGAAGCTTCCTAATAATTCCTCACTTCCAATATCAATTCTCCTCTAACTTCCTTGCCAGAAGAGCAGCTCTTATCCCTCCTCTCCATACATATAATACCTTAGTCCTCCCCCATCATTTCAGAGGTACACTTTTATTGCATTAGGAAGGATGAGAACCACTGTTCTACACCAAAACTCTACATGTTTCTAGAGGCCCATGTTCTACTTCTAAATGTGGCATTTGAGGGTAATGGAGATGTTCTATTTGCCTCCATAGTTGACATGTGTGTGATGTTAGAAAGGCATCTGAGGCCCTTTAATCCAAGGCTCTTATGACTCCAACTTCTCCACCACTTCTGCTTTCTCCCAGCCAGGAGCACCTCTCCTGAGCCAAGCTCTCTGTCACCTCCAAGCCTTGCCTGAGCTTTGTACCTGCATGACATCCATCCACACTCTCCACTCTAATTTCCCAGATCCCAAATTTTCTTTCTTTTCTTTTTTTTTTTTAACTTAGAGACAGAGTCTCACTTTATCGCCCTCGGTAGAGTGCCATGGTGTCACACAGCTCACAGCAACCTCCAACTCCTGGGCTTAGGCAATTCTCTTGCCTCAGCCTCCCAAGTAGCTGGGACTACAGGCGCCTGCCACAATGCCCGGCTATTTTTTGTTGCCGTTTGGCCAGGGCTGCGTTCAAACCCGCCACCCTTGGCATATGGGGCCGACGCCCTACTTACTGAGCCACAGGTGCTACCCCATCCAGATCCCAGATTTTCTACCCATTCTTCAAACTTACCTGAACTATTACCTTCTTTTTTTTTTGAGACAGAGCCTCAAGCTGTCACCCTGGATAGAGTGCCGTGGCATCACAGCTCACAGCAACCTCCAACTTCTGGGCTCAAGTGAGTCTCCTGCCTCCGCCTCTCAAGTAGCTGGGACTACAGGCACCCGCCACAACACCTGGCCATTTTTTGGTTGCCCCCGTCATTGTTGTTTGGTGGGCCCGGGCTGGATTCGAACCCGCCAGCCCAGCTTTACGTGGCTGGCGCCTTAGCCTGTTGAGCCACAGGCACCAAGCCTGAACTATCACCTTCTAAAAGAGTTCTACTATCATTCATTCATTAATTCATTCTGCCCCCCCACTCAATGCCACCCCTGCAGGCTTAGGAAGCCTTGCTTTGGTTCCCACCATACTCCTGCCTTGAGCTCTAACTTTAGCATTTGTCACGTTTTGTGACAACAGTTTGTTCTATCAAAGAGAGCAAGCTACTTGAGGGTGAGGACTATCCCTGAAGTCTGGTCCTATACTTAGCACACAGCAAATACTAAGTGTTAGCTAAAGCAGTGAATGTGCATAGTTCAGAGGTAGTAAATCGGAGGTCATCAGGCCTGAAGATGAGTTTCCAGATGAGTTTTGGCCCGCACAGTTCCTGGCTGAGCTAGACAAAATAGGATCAATCCAGATTATATGACTGGCAAGACTAATGACATGGACTTGGTCTCCATTCTCTTTCGCTAAGTCAGCCAGACATGTACACTGAAAACATACGGTACCAAGAATGTGAGTGTACCCAGGGAGCTGAGGTCATGTCCTTAGTCTGTTGTTTCCTGGCTGACTAGACAGGAGGGGTCCATCTGCAGCTCGACGTCTCAGAAGCCTGCACAAAATGAGGGTGGGAGCAGCAGAACACCAAAGCTCACTGCTTTTTATCTCCTGCCACTAGGGCACCAAGGTAGGGGAGGTGGCACATTAGGGATGGTCCACCCTTACTTTTATTTCTTCCTGCATCCCACAGGTCTTTTCAAGCTATATATTCGGCAGTATTGCCCATGCCACACACATTTACAAATCAGAAATTTCACATTTTTGAAATCCAGGTATCATTTTCTCTTGAAGAATCCACAGATCTGACAACATCAAACACATCCTCTCTTCTGACAAGAGCTGCAGCTTCCCCCTTTGGCCAAACATAAGAGATCTCCAGTTGGCCCCAGTTCTCATTTATGTTTTACCTGTCCCAATGGGTTATTTCCATTACCAGCCTTGCTTCTACAGTCATATGAGTTTCCAACTTTTAAAGTGCTGTGAATCACCCTATGCTATCCTATTATTTTATCTGATCCCTCTCAAAAAGTCTAGGTCATTTGTGGTGATAGGTCCACAAATATCCTCCCTTCACAGATGAAGGTAGAACCAAAGAGACAGCTGGCCCAGTAAGTTGCACAGTTTGTGAGCAATGAAGACACAACTCAAACCCAGATCTTGGAACTTGAGATTTTTCATCACCCCCTGCCAGTTATCACATACCCAACGATTGCTTGCTGCCTTCTTTAAAGTACTTATGTTTCAAGAATGTTTGTAATGCTTTAAGTGTGTTGCTGTGAAATTGTTAGCAGGCCCACAGATTTTATTTGATCTACACACTTCTCAGCTGAGCTAGCCAAACGACAAGGAATGGTGCACGGCTAGCAAGACTAATGGCACAGACTTGGTCTGTACCCATTTACTCTTTATGACAATCGTATACGTGGGTACTATTACCCCATTTTATGAGTGAGGAGCCCAAGGTACACAGAGGCTAAGACTACTTTGGCTCTATCAGTTATTAAAATTATGACATACTTCAATTCCAGCTAGCAAACATTCCCTGCCCTGAGCTGCTGGGGTGTCTCCCGGGAGCCATAGTCTAAGTTTCATACCACACCTGCCACAGATGGGAGTTTCCAGAAGGTCTGTGCCAGCTACACCTCCAGTATTAGTTCTGATTAGTTGGCACCTAAAAAGATGCTTACTGAAAAAATTTTTAGTATTTCACCCGAGAAAACGGTTTGCATTTTTAATGATATATATATATTTTTTAACATAATAGCAAACAAATACACTTTGTGAAGAGCCCAAAGAATTAATCAGAAGAATTTAGCCAAGACTTTGAGATGTGGAAGACTATTAAATGGATCTAAGAAGCAGTACTCAGTGGTGACTAAAGCCATGGACCCGACATGTTTTGTGCTTTAGTACCTTGGAGGGACACGAAGATCTCCCCACAGTCATGTGGCAGTGACTATGAGGGTTTGCAACCGAGAGGAGTGGGAATCACTGCAGCAGAACCTCAGAGGGGGAAAGGGCATGCGTAGTGATGAATTGCCCCCACCCCATTGCCCAAAAGCTATAGTTATGGCCTTCCTGACAGGATGTCAAGCTGTCAGGTATCATCTCAGAGTGGCTGCAAAACTTTCTAGTCAACAGCCAGGGGGCCAAGCCAGGGGCAGGTCCCATGAGTTCACTGGCTGTGATCATGCTCTTTCCCTGAGGGAAAAATCACCTGTACCCTTCACCCCACTTCCCACACGAAGCCCACTGTGGAGATGTCCCTGGAAGCACTCACATTTCAACAAGGAATAGAGAATAAGGATTATTCTTTCTGAATAATCTCTGCCCTTGAGTGGTAGGTTTAGATAGCACTGAAACCTCAGCAAGCCACATTTTTCTTAATAGAAGGTAGATCTCCCGCTAAAGGCACATCTCCAAGGCAGGGTAGTCTGCAGCCAGTTAGGAAGTTGGTCATGCTTACCTTCAATCACTGCCATCTTGATGTCTGGGCTTCCTGTAGCTGGGCTGCACCAGGAACCCAATTCTTTCTACCCCTAATTTCTAAGTCACTTTCCTCAAAAGCATATGGCATCCATTCATGACAAGACATTAACAGCTTAAAGCACTGTACCCTCAATTCCAAAGGTTAATTGGTATTTTTGATATATAACTGCTTTTATTGAGATATAATTCACATGCCCTAAAATCCACTCTTTTAAAGTGTACAGTTCAAGCTCGGCGCCTGTGGCTCAACGGGCTAAGGCGCCAGCCACGTACACCTGAGCTGGCGGGTTTGAATCCAGCCCGGGCCCACCAAATAACAATGACGGGTGCAACCAAAAAAAAAAAAAAATGGCCGGGCGTTGTGGTGGTGCAGTCCCAGCTACTTGGGAAGCAGAGGCAAGAGACTCGCTTGAGCCCAGGAATTGGAGGGTGCTGTGAGCTGTGATGCCACAGCACTCTATCCAGGGTGACAGCTTGAGGCTCTGTCTCAAAAAAATAAAATAATAAAAAAAATAAAGTGTACAGTTCAGTGGTTTTTAGTACAGCAGTCCCCTCTTATCCACAGGACATACATTCAAAGACCTCCAGTGGATGCCTGAAATTAGGACTACTACCAAGTCCTAGATACACTGTTTTTTCCTATACATGCATATCGATGATAAAGTTTAATTTATTAACTAAGCACCATAAGAAATTAATAAAACTATAATAAATAATTATAACAAAAGTTAAACACATGTGGTCTGAGTAGCTTATTGTACTATTGTCCTTATTATACTATTATCACCCTTCTTCTTGTAACCCATTAACTTGATAACCAAGACAGCTACTAAGTGACTAATGGGTGGGTAGCATATAAAGTGTGGATATGCTAGACAAAGGGGTCCTGAGTGGGACAGAGCATGATGGAGCAAGATTTCATCATGCTAACTCAAAACAGTGTGAAATTTAACTTATACATTATTTTTGGAATTTCCCATTCAATATTTTCATACTATGGTTGACTGTAGGTAACTGAATCCATAGAAGCCCTGATAAAGGAGGACTACTGTATATTAAGAGAGATGTGACTGTTCACTACTATATAATTTTAGAATATTTTAATCACACCCAAATACACCCCTTACCCATTAGCAGTCACTCCCTATCTCCACTTCCCCTGGCCTCTGGTGATCACTACTATACTTCTTTTCTATAGATTTGTCTATTCTGGACATTTCCTATAAATAGAAGAACTTGTGGTCTTTTGAAACTGGTTTCTTTCATTTAACATTATGACTTCAAGGATTATCCGTGTTGAAGCATGTGTCAGCATTTCATTCCTATTTATGGGCAAATAATATTCAATTATTTAGTCACATTGCATTTTGCTTATCCACTCATCTGTTGCTAGACATTGAGGTTCTTTCCACTTTTGGGGTATTATGAATAACGCTGCCATAAACATTTGTATACAAGTTTTTGTGTGGGCATATGTTTTCATTTCTTTTGGTGTATACCTAGAAGTGGAATGGCTGAGTCATATTCTAACTCTATGTGTAACTATTTGCATAACAGCTAAACTGTCTTCCCAAGTGGATGCATCATTTTATATTCCCTCTAGCAGGGTATGAGGACTGATTTCTCCACTTCCTCTCCAACACTTGTTACTTTTTAGATTCTAGCCATCCTATGGGTGTGAAGTAGTAACTCATTGTGGTTTGGGTTTTTTTTTTTTTAAGACATTTAAACATTCTTTTAAAACTTTGAAAACAGCAGCCTGGACAAAATCAAGTTCCTGTCACCCAGGCTAGAGTGCCATGGCATCATCATAGCAACCTCAAACTCCTGGGTTCAAGCAATCCTCTTGCTCCTACAGATGCCTACCATAATGTCTAGCTGCTTTTTCAATTTTTAGTAGGGACAGGGTCTCACTCTTGCTCAGGCTGGTCTCCAACTCCAGAGATCAAGGCATCCGCCTGCCTTAGCCTTCCAGAGTGCTAGGATTATAGGCATGAGCCGCCATGCCCGCCTGTCATTGTGGTTTTGATTTGATTGATATCTTTCTGATGACATGGAAATGCTGAGCATCTTTTCATGTGCTTGTTGACAAGTGTGTATTTCCCTAAGTGACCATTCAAATCATTTGCCCATTTTTCACCTGGGTTTTTCATCTTTTTCATTGAGTAGTAAGAGTTCTTTATATAGTCTAGATACAAATCTCTTATCAGATATAAAATTTGCAAATATTTTCTCCACTTCAGTGGGTTGACTTTTCACCTTTTTGATGGTATCCTTTGAAGCATGAAAGCTTTTGATTTTGATAAAGTTAATTTCTTAAAAGTTAAAAAGTCCTGATTTAAATTTTACAAAGTAAATAAATAAAACTCTGCTCTTAAAAATCTAGCTATGTAAATCTGGATACTGTTATTCTTCTGTTCTCAGTTTTCTAGGATATTCCATGGAAAATTTCCATGCAGAAATTTTGAAATAAACATTCTTTTAAAACTTTGAAAATAGCAGCCTGAACAAAATCAAGTTCCTGTCTCTATAAAAAATAGAAAATTAGCCAACTGTGAGGTGCACACCTATAGTCCCAGCTATTGCAGAGGCTGAGGCAGGAGGATTGCTTGAGCTCGGAGACAATGACCTCATTCCACTCCACCTGGCCAACAGAGCAAGCCCTGGTCTTGAGAAAAGAACAAAACAAGACAAAAAAAACTCTGAAAATGAAGCACTTGTAGAAACTCAAGGTTCTGGGGGTGTGAGCCTTCCCAAAGCTTAAATAAAATGACATAACTGTAGTCCCTTGTGCAGTTTTTTGGAATAAGTAGCACTCTTGAGCTCCTGCTTGAAAAGCCTGATGGGTCTGCAGAGCGACAACTTATCTCCTTTAAAAAATAAAAATAAAAAAATACCCTGACCTTGGGCAGTGCCTGTGGCTCAAAGGAGTAGGGCACTGGCCCCATGTACCGGAGGTGGCAGGTTCAAACCCAGCCCTGGCCAAAAACTGCAAAAAAAAAAAAAAAATAGCCTGACCTTTCAGTCTCAGAAAAGAAATCTAAGGCATTCATCTTTGGCACAGAAACCAAATCCTTTAACAATCATCTGGCCTTTCTGGGGTCTCCTTATTTATTGCCCAAGTCAGACATTTTATATTTTACTCATCCACTTCCTGGTCTAATTTCTTCTTGCTACGGATTCAAGATCCATCTAAAGTTGGGTTTGCTTGCTTCAGAATCCAAGAGTGAGAGATCACCAGTTCACCACATTGCACCTTCCCACTCTCAGGACGGAGTAACCATGGCAGAGGAACAGAACAGACTCCTCTGAGGTGTCAATTAGCAAAGCACAAAGGAAAAAGCTAGTACCAAATAGCTAACTTCAATAGAAAGCTAAACAGATATAATTTACAACCAAGGGGTGTTCCCAACCAGCAGGGCAGGATATCTGCACAGATCACGTAGCTGCAGCTACCACCTCTCCCTTCTGAGGGCTGACTTCACTGCCAGCACATACATCCACCCTACTAAATGGCTCCTCAAGGGTTGGCTAGAAGAATCAATAGTGAACCCTTATTACAGAAAAGGATCCCTGACTAAAGCTATTTCTACCTAGACGGCATACATACTGCCACCAACAGACAGCATGGCACTCTTTTGGATGAACACGTGCTCTTCCTCTGTGACGTCCATGATCATCACTTGAATCTTCTTCTGACCTCACTGCTCCTACCACTACTTACTGCTGCCTTACTGTTTCAGGCAGATTCTGCCAGCCAAAGTTCCACAGTACCCCAGAACTTCTCTAATTCTGTGAATCAGTGCTATCAAACATCAAGTCAAGGAAGTAAAGAAAATCATACCTACCAATGATTTAGGAGGATTACTCCTTTACACAGCAGTAATAGAGCTAAAACAAAACCTAAAAGAAATTCGCCTTCCTTTGTTTGCAAAAACAGAACTAAAGGGATATTTATATGTTTGGCAGGGACTTATCTGTAATTTTTCTGTTTGGATTAAAGTTATAAATTGGCACCTACTGTGAAATGTTAATCACTTAGAACAAGGAAGGCCAAAAGACAACAAAAAAAACAGAAGGAAGAAGCCCAAAAGAGATAAAGTACTAGACACAGATTATTTTATTTACTTATGCCTAGTCTATTCTTCAAAAGCAAAATGCAAGGGCAAAGGGGTTCAAAAGTAATGTCGTGGGTAAACAATTTTCTTCCGTAGTCAACGAAAAGTTCCTTATAGACACTAATATGTCTACAGCTCATATAGCAGTGTAAAAGAACCATTTTAAAAAACTGAAAACATTTTCTCTTTGTTGACAGTGTATTTCCTAATTGTTTTTTTTTTTTTCTGTTAACAGACAACCTTCCAGTATAAGCAGAACTAAAACTTCTTGAGAAAAATAAGAGATTCAGCAGTTGGGTATTTTAATAGACAGGTCTCACTCTCCCTGGTTCCTCATTCACCTTTTTTTTAATCAATTTTCCATCTGACTTTAAACTATGGAACACTTCACGAATTTGCATATCATCCTTGCGCAGGGGCCATATTAATCTTCTCTGTATCGTTCTGATTTTAGTATATGTGCTGCCGAAGCGAGCATTCAACTTTTTTTTTTTTTTGAGACAGAGTCTCACTTTGTCACCCTCTAGTAGAGTGCCATGGGGTCACAGCTCACAGCAACCTCAAAATCTTGGGCTTAAGCAATTCTCTTGCCTCAGCCTCCCAAGTAGCTGGGATTACAGGCTCCCACTACAATGCCGGGCTACTTTTTGGTTGTAGGTGTCATCGTTGTTTGGCAGGCCTGGGTTGGATTTGAACCCACCAGCTCTGGTGTATGTGGCTGGTGCCCTAGCTGCTGAGCTACAGGCTCTGAGCGACCCCATTCACCTTTATATGAAGATAAGTTATATAAGTCATGAGAGATTAATATGGTAGCTTCTGTCATTTTTGATAATAATAATAAAAAAAAACAAACCTGAAAACAGAACCAAACTAGGGCTGGGTATGGTGACCTACACCTGTACTCTCAGTTACTTGGGAGGTTGAGGTGGAAGAATCACCTGAGTCCAGGAGTTTGAGGCTAAGGTTAGTAGGCTATGATTATGCCACTGTAACTCCAGCCTGGGCAATACAGCAGGACTTCATGTCTTTTAAAAACAAACAAAAACCCTGGGCACAGTGGCTCATGCCTGTAACCCTAGCACTCTGGGAGGCTGGGGTGGGTAGATTGCTTAAGCTCAGGAATTGGAGACCAGCCTGAGCAACAGCGAACTGCATCTATAAAAAGATAGCCGGGTATTGTAGCAGGCACCTGTAGTCCCAGCTACTAGGAGGCTGAGGCAAGAGGATTACTTGAGCCCAAGAGTTTGAGGTTGCTGTGAGCTATGAAGCCAAGGCACTCTACCAAGGGCAACAAAGTAAGACTCTGTCTCAAAAAATAAAATTAAAATTAAATTAAATAAATAAAAGAAGAACCAGCCAAGGGAAAGGTTCTTTAGGATATTTTTCAAACATCCTACACTTGCTTCAGTGTCCAGCCAAGTATAAAGTGCATGCAGTCCCAACATCTTACCCTCATGCACTGGGTTCTGGGATGTGACCAGAAGCTGAGTTTTGTTCCCAGGAGAATAGTGCCTAGAACTAGAAGCCTTTGACCCTCTTTGAAATCTCACTGGCTCCAGCTGGAAAATGAAGTAGGACAACAGTAAAACTCATTCAGT
This sequence comes from Perodicticus potto, assembly GCA_963574655.1. NCBI lineage: Eukaryota > Metazoa > Chordata > Mammalia > Primates > Lorisidae > Perodicticus > Perodicticus potto. The sequence continues at coordinate 39,372 of CAUYRH010053042.1, forward strand.
TGTCTTCAGTTAAGATCCAAAACACCACGGGTTACTTGCAAAACATCTTAGGAACAGGATACAGATACTGCTTGGAAAAATTTGGATTTCATAACGAGATTTGTTAGCAAATATAATCTACTTTCACATCCAAAGGTAAACAGAGAACGGTTCCAGGCACTACCTAATTAACTAAAGCAGAGAGGGGAAAAAAAATCCTCAGAAAATGTCATTGTTTAAATACACTCTATTTTATTTTGTCTTAAAATAGTTTAACCTTTATGCTACAGACTTATTTCAAAAAACAAAATCTTATCTTGCACCAAAAAATATATATATAACACTCTGTTTTATTATTTTTCCCAAAGACCATTAAATACTAAATGGAAACAAAAACTAAATAATGAGTGTAAAGAACCAAATTTTGTTTTAAAAACTAGAGTTGCACATTTGAAAACATTAATTCTAAGCAATGATTTGTCGTCACTGCATCAAGTCCACTCTCATACTCCAGCAACAGCATATCTGTTAACTGCCAAGTGCATTGGTTCCTAGCCATACAATGGCTAACATTTCATTTTCACGGTATGAGGAGCAAAAGGCTTCAATGACCTTTGTACTCTTTAAAAAACAACAACAAAACTATTTCCTAGTTATCCAGTGATTTTTTTTTTAAGATCACTACCTTTTAAAATTTGTTAAAAGAATAAGTAGTGTTTTAAATAAAATGAAAAAATACAACAGCATTGGACTAAAATACATGATTATATTAAACAGTGCACAATCTGAGGAAGTTTGGTTAGGGCACAATCATTTTTATATATACATGGAAGTCACATCGTACACATATTGGAGAATAGGGATTAGGGACTCTTTGCCTTTAAAAAAAAGTTTAAAACAGAAAGACAAAATTGTATCCCCAGCTTTTTCAAACACATTGTGACAGCATAAAAAGCAGGCAACAGATTTATTTTTGTTACCTATGGTGCTAATCTGCTAAAAGTAATGATGAACAAATGACTAGATTAGCAAATCAGATGGTTCATATTCACAATCAATAACAATAAAAACAGTTGATGGGTTGCTCCATTATAAAGAATGAAGTCCATTCAGTCTGGCCCCTACCATCAAAATGAAAAGACAATTACTAGAGAGCAGCAATTGTAAGTTGCAGGGCAGTCATGCTGATGTAATAGCGAGGTCACTGCTCTGATTTTTTTCTAATTATTAGGGAGGGAAACTTAACTAAGTCAGAGGCATAAACCAACCTGTAACCTGCTTGTACTATTTTAACAGAAACATTACTTAGAACAATGTCTGGTGAAGCATAAAATACTATTTATGCCACCAAATGCAAAACTTTCATTTAAAAAAAATCCCTTCAAGAGAAACTTCAAATGTTACAGGAGTTGTATATCACAGAATCTTATGATTAATATTTTGCCTGAGGCTCGGCGCCTGTAGCTCAAGCAGCTAAGCCACATACACCGGAGCTGGAGGGTTTGAATCCAGCCTGGCCCGCCAAACAACGACAACTACAACCAAAAAACAGCCGGGCATTGTGGCGGGCACCTGTAATCCCAGCTACTTGGGAGGCTGAGGCAAGAGAATCGCTTAAACCCAAGAGTTTGAGGTTGCTGTGAGCTGTGACGCCACGGCACTCTACCCAGGGAGACAGCTTGAGACTCAAGTCTCAAAAATAATAATAATATTTTACAGTATTTTTGATATTATGATACAATATTTTGATTTTTGATTTATGATACAATATTTTGCCTGAAATCACATCCCTATTCTTCTGGATGTAGCAGTGAAAGAAGAGTTGCAACAGTCTCTCTCTAGTTAGTTATTAGGTGGAAAAGCCCCAACCTAGCAGGAAAGAGAGTTGACTGCCTTTACCATTCCTCTCCCTCCCCTTTTTATATCTTAATATCCAAATTTCTGTTCTGGTACATCAAGTCAGGTGGTTAGGGAGCTGGAATAAGAACAAGTGAGGGGAAAGTATAACATGATATAAATGTAAAGGGCCAAAAAAGGGCTTGATTACAACTCTACTCTCTATTCCCAATCCACAGTGCACATAGCACACTGTAAGAGTCCTCTCTTTTGAGGATGACTGTTAGGACCTAAAGAAAAAATGTCATGGGAAATCACCTGCTTTGTGAAACTGGGGAAAATATACTATTTAACACAAGAATATGTAATGTAAAAACATTCTTTAAAATGGGGCTCTGCCCTAATACCGGGAGGAAAAGATAAGCTGCAAAAACTTTAAGTCACAGAATTCACTCTATTCTTTTCCCAATGATTTTCCTGGGAAACACAGACCAGAAATTGTACATTTCTGCTTTGTCTAGTATTTTAATTCAAGTCAAAAATGATGTGTAACAGTAAAATTCAATAAATTAATCCTAAAGTAAAATGTGAAGGTCCAAGGATATACTAGTAGTGAGTTTGCAGAAGATCCTATTTTGCTCTGGCCTCTGGGTCTTTGGTTTTTGTCTAAAATTCTGGCCATGTGAGATACTGCTATACAAGGTGCTAAAACTGGAGATTCATGATCTTAAAAGCCTGATCTATTAAAAATAGATTGGAGGAAAAATAAAAAGTTGAAGAACAGAGGCCAGATCAAATGAGATGCTATCAGAGAAGGTCAAAGAACACATGCTCAAATACATTCCCATAGAAGAAAGGGTGTATAGGAGAACTACCACAATAGGAAGAAGGGTAAAGGAATAAATTAGTCTTTACCCCATCCCCCCCAAAAAAAGGCCAGACAGGCAGAGCCAGGCAGACTCTGACGCATGCGCATGCAGGGTGTGTCTCATTCATCTCAGCAGCCCCCGCAGCACCTACCCCTTCCCAGTGCCTTACATAGAGCAGGCACTTGGTAAATGTGTGTTTGCTAAATGAAAACTGCCAATGGTAGCTCTCATATTCTCATAAGAGCCACTAAGGCATTTGGAGAGGGTGGCAAGGGCCATAGCAACAGTAACAATGGAAACAAAAACAAAAAAAGCAAACAAAAACGGAGGCCTTCTAAGCCAAAATTACTTCACTCCCCCCTGTGTACAATACATAGTGTTCTAACTCTAGGTATTGCTTTTAAAATAATTCACTAGTAACTACAACATGTTATAAGAAAAAAGGTAGTAACTAATGCCACAAAACTCCAAAGCTGGCATTTCCTGAATTCCCTGAAGCTCCTACTACCCTTTGCTATTTCTTAAATATCAGACTTATGTGCTTTGCATCTGATTTCTTATGGGTTTATGTTTATTATAGTATTTTTTTAGAAGGATAGAAGAAAAATACCCAAATACAGCATCAGGTCCAATTCAGCTCAAGTGTTAAATATAGTTGTTATATACCCTTTATAGAGAGACCAGCAATGAAAAAAGGCACTTTTCTCTCAGATTTGCAAGTGCCTGAGGCCTTAGAAGCCACACAACTTTCTCTATTCTTCCTAGGTAAAAGGTTACTATGTTCCCATTATTTGAGAACAAAAGCTGAGGGAGACAGATTTCTCTGCTGATCTCTCAATACTCCCTCTTCAGATGCCGGAAAACCTCATCGTAGGTACCTATCCAAAATGCCTCTGCCCCAAAAGAGATATTTTCCAAAGAGCTAAGAATTATTGCAACAAGGAGACCAACTAAGTCACCTTAGTAGTATTTATAAACACAAAAGGACATGTCAATTATTTGTGTTGTGGGAAGTCAACCAGGAAGAAGGAAAAGAAGGCAAAAGACATAAGCTAAAAGAAAAAATAATCTTACATACTTTTGTCTATTTTTGACAGGTTTTTAAATGCACATGACACGTGTGCGAATGCCCTAAGATGGGAGTGACAAAGCAGTGGGCAAATAGTGGTCAAGTCTAGGTATTAATTTCATTATACAGAAAAATAAATACAAAATTCAAAAACTGAAAATCCATTTTACCAGGTAACTAAAATATGATTCTAAAAGGAAAGCGGAGTTTCCTAAGGCTAAAAATTACCAAGTAAAATAAAATTGTCTAACGAAATTCATCATTCTTGTACTCCTACTGAGGGAAAGAAGAAATTCTTTTCTCTGTGGTAAGTTATGCTCCTAAGTGACTTCTTTTAACTAAGGTGGGGGAGGTTCAGGTGGGATTTTCCATGAGTTTCAATTCTACAAATGCCACAAACAGCTTTTGAAGCTGAAGCTATGACAATGAACTTCCATGTCACAAATAGGAGAGGAAGTAGAAGGGAACAGTGCAGAGGAAACACAGTGACATTGTATTACAGTAGGTATTTACGTCTGCTATCCTCATCCAAGGTAAGGTCTACAACTTCTGCTGGTGAAGCCCACGTTTGCTGGGGAGTCACAGCAGTCCATGACTGTGTTTGCCGGGTACTAACATACTGCGTGCCTGGGCCGTGCTTCCATGAAGAAACGCTCTGAATCACACCTCCTCGAGGATGAACACACCTGCAATTGAGATGACAAACAAAAGCATGGTTAATCCTACCATAGGAAAAGTAGAAGACAATATGACTTCAATTGTACTGATGAATATTTTTACCAAGATAAGCCTACTATGCAAGTTCACAAAATCCACAATTAATACCCTTTCCCTGTCTGTGTGTCTTCCACTTTCAACCCCCTCCATTTAGCCTTAAAAAGGCCAAAAGTCTCATCTCAGAAACTCCAAAGTTATATGCAGATAAGTCACTGACCACAGGTAAGATGATGTTCCTCTTAATTCATTTAAATCTCTGAGATGTTCAAGGCAGAGCAACATATAAATCCAGAACAAAATTAAGATGTCCAAACCATCTTAGTCTAAATATACAAAGACAGTGACAGTAATACCTCTTTACAGATTAGATTTCTTAAAGTCTAAGTACTAGGTCATGTATAAAGGATCAATTTCCCTTGTCCTAGAGGTCACAATAGAAACACTTGGCTCATTCTTCAGAACCACTTATAATTTGGTTCAGTCAAAGTAACAAAGTTGAGTACTCAGTTTAGGCTCCCATGAGAGGGCAGAACTGCCTTGCTGATGAACCACACTAAAACTTCATTGGAAGAAAATTGTTTCAGAAACACGGATTGAATTGATGGCTTGATTCCACTTTCCAGTCAAATGACAGAATTCTGAGGCTGAAGGATAAAGCACAAAGTTTCCACTCACATCACAGGAAGGCAGGCAGCTATCACTGCTACCTATGTCCCCAAATCTAAATTAGTGAAAAGCATCAATTTAGTACCACCAATTACCACAGTGGCTCCCGAGCAGTTGTTCTGACAATCTACATACAAAGAGTGATGCTGGGTCACTTGAGAATTCTAGCTTTCACATAATGTTATCCCTACAACCTGGTTCAAAAGAATATTAGGGTCACAATGGACAAGACACAATTGTAAAACTGCCTCCAGGACCCTTAAGTCCAGGAAAGATGCCCTGTCCAACAAAGGCTACCTACCCGAAAACTACTCCCTTAATGAGACATGCTGAAGAACAGATCCTCAGGATCAAAGCAGGGGACAGAATGCATATTTATTACAGTACCAGAGAACCGTCATCTGTTCAGAAATGAGCTAAGTAGCTACTAACCCAGAGACTACTACATTTTCAAAGATAAGCAAGTAAAAAGTATTAAAATTAGGGCCATAAAGCCCAATGTCTAATGCATATCTATCTGTCCAACTCATTAAGATTATGTGACCATGTGGTCATAGAAAAATGTCAGGTAAAGGAGCCCATTTAACACTTACATGGCAGATGGCCAATATACTAAGTTCACTGAGGAGTTGCACATACATTTCATTTGACAATTCTAATAGAACTTTGAGGAAGGAATGGAAGTTATTATCTACATTTTATTGAGAGAGACAGACAGACTTAAATAGGTTATGTGATTTGCCCAGAGCCACACTGCTTGAAAGTAGTAGTCAAGAACTTTAAGACAACTCTGATATCATGTCCAGTGCTTCCCATATCATGTTGTTGCTTTACAGATGTGTGCATTAAATTGGTCAGGCAAAATACAATGAGAGTCACTGGAGTGGAGGCCCACCAACAATTTAGAAGTATGAAGCTTTATTACATGAATATATTATAAAAACAAAAATAAAGTATAAAGTTCTTGAACAGTTCAAAAGCTCATCTGTATAAGCACTAATTGAAGTAAAGCTGGCATTTTTACTAAGAATTAAGGCAACGAGTGTCTACAAAGAAAGTCAATTGTTCCTCTGCACTACTCTCTAAGTAACCACACAATGTAACATACAAGCAGCTGGTTTTAAAAAATATCTGATCTCATCTGTTCATTTTACAGAAGGAAAAACGGAAGCCAAAAGACAACAAATCAGGGTCTTAAGCAAATTAAACACAGAACCAGAACAAAATCAGGTCTCAACTTACAGATTTATTTTCCATTAAATAAGTATACCTCCTCACACTATACCTGAAGTACCATACTATGTTTGATTGGAGAGGTACACTGTCTAGTTCCCAGGAACATTCAATAAACAGCAAAGCAGATTCTAGAAAGTATTTGGTATAGAAAGAGAACTAGGAGAATGACAATTTTAGATGCCATATTTACTACTAAGGAAAGGCTAAAGGAGAGAGAATTAAGGAAACTGAGATACTACAACTAACAAAAATAGATTACTCCTGCAGTTATGTTACCATTGATTGAGAAACTAACCTAGGCACTTTGAGCAAAAAGGAGAATTTATTAGGAGGATAACGGAACGCCCCAAAGAGTTTTAGAATAAGCCTAAACCCTCTCAGTCAATTTTTCTCACTTTAAAATTTTAGATTCTCTGTAAAATGGGATGAACCTATCTTTGGCCAAAAGCGTTCCTGGTTCTAATTAGTTGTAGATGGAAAGACACTTTCCAAAGAAGGGAGGAGTGTCACTGTGAACTGGGTAGCCACCATTAATGATGCTATTCCACACCTTGTACAGAGATCTTGAGAGTACAGTAAGAACCCCATGAATCAGCTTCTGGAGAGCAAGTTTTGGATGGTCATTACTACATAACCACAGCCACTGCAAAATGGAGTCAATTGCCTTTTAAATGTTCAAGTAATTGCTGCAGCATCTATCAGGAATGTTAATAAGATTCTAAGATGACCTATGAGGTCATCAGTGACTTTAAGATTTATACAGGAACAAGTATTCTTAGAAGCCAGGATAGTTACAGGGAAAAGACAAGAGGGAGGGTATGAACTGCAAAATGGCACAGTAGGACTTCCATTCTTATTGTGATCTGAGGGCTGGTATGTGTTATAAGCCAATAAAACACTCTCCCCCTCAATTCTTTTATGTTTAAGGACCTCAACCACGAGTGGCGCCTGTGGCTCAAAGGAGTAGGGTGCCGGCCCCATATGCTGGAGGTGGCGGGTTCAAACACAGCCCCAGCCAAAAACTGCAAAAAAAAAAAAGGACCTCAACCACATTGAATACAATAATAGCTGGGAGATAGATGAGAACAGAACAAAGGTTTTTAACATATTTTTTAAGTGGGGGTGGGAGTCAATCTAGTATATAGAAAGGCACTGAAAAAACATTTTGACTGTTTTACAAGGTGATGTACACTACATAATAACTTTTATCAGATAGGAAAAACATTTTATAAATAGTAAGCCTTGATAGAATAATCTCATGTTCTACATATACTAAAATGAATAAAGGAGAGATTTCACAGTGGAAATGAGGGAAAAAACACAGAAAGAAAGCAGGCAAGCTCTAATGGCCAGCTTTTGATATAGTTACTTTACTATTCTAAGAAAACAACATTAAAAATTAATCATTTTTGCTCTCATTTACAGAGCCTGAAGGTGACCTCTAAGATAACATTGCTACTTATTTTTCCTAACTGAAGATGAAATGAATCCTTGTGATTTTAGGGAAATCCTTATGTTATGTTCCTCCCTAGTTTTTTAGGGTTAATGCTAGCAACTGGTTCTATGAAACAATTAGTCTTTTTTTATTTATTTATTTTTTTTAGAGACAGTCTCAGTAAAGTGTGGCATCACAGTTCATAGCAACCTCCAACTCCTGGGCTTAAGTGATTCTCTTGTCTCAGCCTCCTGAGTAGCTGGGACTATAGGTGCCCACCACAATGCCCGGCTATTTTTTTGTTGTAGTTTGGCCAAGGCCGAGTTTGAACCTGCCACCCTTGGTATATGGGGCCAGCACCCTACCCATTGAGCCATAGGCACCACCCAAAACAATTAGTCTTAAATGCAAAACCTTCCTGCATCAATTTTTTTGCTGAGGAATGAGCCAATATTAATACTAATGACCACAAGACCACAGACTAAAATAAGCTAGAGTCTGATTATTCACAAAAGGCTCAGAATAGATACCAAGGAATTGCCCTGACACACTTTCATAAGGGAAAGATATGCAGTACATACATTTCATGTTCCTAGAGCAATTATTAATAAGGCTAGGAGGAAGAAAAAGACAAAGGATCAAGAACAAAAATAGATATATTTTGTTGAGGGTGACAATTTAAAACTTCTGGCAAAATTAAGTGGGAACAGAAAAACTAGAGATGTTGGGAAAGGCTCTGTCTCACTAGCAAAGAACATTTGTGAAACTGGGCTGTCTAAAAATTAACATTTGAAAATAACATTTAGGTAATATTAGCAATTCACCACAGCAATACAAGGCAGCCATAAAAGATGCATCCAACCATTAGTTTAGTAGGCATGCTTTCTAGGCTAGGAACAGAAGAAACACAAAGCTAAATAAAAACATCAAAATCTAAAATAGAAGATTAAGGAAAGATATCAACATGCAAGTAAAAAAAATCTTATGGGAGGGGGGCATCACAACCATAATTACTGAGTGCAAAAGCCAAAGAAAATGCTTCTGATCTGAAAAAATGGCATCCAACACAATTCAGAGCAACCACAATCCCAAAGAAAACAACTAAAGGATCAAATCTGAGTTTAGAAACTCTCAGAAAGCCCATAACAATGTAGAATTATTTTTAAAATAAATAAGAACAGGACAGCTAAACCCAACAAAAATCCAAACCAAACCTTTACTGTATACATGCAAATAAAATTAGAACAAAAAAATGTGGATCAAAACCTAAAACCTTTTTCCAAGCGATAACCCTACCAGAAGCACATCAATACTTCATAGCTGCAACCCTAGACCTGTAAAAGAAATAAATTCCAAATGAGATATAGACAGCCAAATGGGTAATTCTGAAGCAACCAACAAGAAAGTCTTTTCCCTTACCTAACTCTCAGATTTCTAATTTCAATGTTGGTAAGATTTTCAGGTTACTTCTATAGAAATGGTTGACAAAATGTTCAGAAAGAACAGTGAAGTGAGACTCTTATCCTAGACCCAAGACCAAAATAAAAGAAGCTTCAAAATGATAAAGGATTCAGTCAAAAACGCTGAACAGAATCTATAAACTCTACATATTCCATTGTCAAGACAGTATATAGTGTCCCAAAGATCGCCATACATAGGAAAATTCACGCTCATATTACATTTTAGACTATTATTTTTATATCAATATGTAAAGAAACATTTTGTGAATATTTTGTAAATAAAGGTACATTTAGCTACAATTTCCCATTTTCCCTATGTACGTATGGTTACTTTTGGGACACCCTATATTAATCACCAAAGAAGTTTCCAATGGATGTCACCTACAACAGATGATTCCCCAAGGATGCAAACCAATGGATTAGAGTAAAACATAGCTTAATGCTTCAGAGTCTATATGAAAAAGTCATTTAACTTTTTTAAAGCATGGAATAAACGTCAAATGAATAAAACGACAATCTAGATATAAAAGACCTACAAAGTTTAGAAAAGACATAGGAGACTGTGTGGGGTGAGGAGGACTGAGAATTTAAATTTCTAAGTTTTAATAGATAAAAGTGATAATTTTAACTCCAAATAACAAAAAGTTGGTTAAAAAAAAGGAGGACCCTAACGATGTCATGATGAAAGAAAAGCTGAACAAAGAAGGTAAAAAGAAGTGTGGCTCAGGCTATAATAACTAGGCATTTAAAAAACCCAAAAAGGGCTGGGCACAGTGGCTAACGCATATAATCCCAGCACTTAGGAGACCAAGTCAGGGGAACTGCCTGAGCTTACAGGTTCAAGAGCAGCCTGAGCCAGAGCGAAACCTCATCCGAGAGTAGCGGCCGGCACCTGTAGTTTCTTAGGAGGCTGAGGAAAGAGAATCGCTTGAGCCCAAGAGTTTGAGGTTGCTGTGAGCTATGACACTACATCACTCTACAGAGGGCAACAAAGTGAGACTCTGTCTCAATTAAAACAAACAAACAAACAAACAAAAAAGTGAGAGATGGGAGACGTTATTAGAGAACTAGACCAAATAGTATGTCTTAGAACAAAGAAATTCAATAATACAGGTTTTTACCTACACCTTCCTACTTAAGTGGAAATACCTGAATACAATGAATTAAAATTTGAAACAGGCTCGGTGCCTATAGCTCAGTGAGTAGGCCTCTGGCTACATACACCAAATCCAGTAGGTTCAAGCCTGGCCTGGGCCTGCTAAACAACAATGACAACTGCAACCAAAAAATATCTGGGTGGTGTGGCGGGTGCCTGTGGTCCCAGCTACTCGGGAGGCTGAGGCAAAAGAATCGCTTAAGCCCAAGAGTTGGAGCTTGCTGTGAGCTGTGACGCCACAGCATTCTACTGAGGGCAACATAGTAAGACTCTGTCTCAAAAAAACAAGTAAATAAATACAAATTTAAAAAATAATAAAATTTAAAACATGTGTAACTCAAGAAGAAGTCAGTGAATAAATAATGTGCTCCTGGCACAACTGAAGATACCTGACCCACATCAATCTGCCAATGAGTGGGGTATTATTAAAATATATATATATATTAGAAAGATACTGACATGGGACTTAAAAGGATAATGTCTTCTACATTATAAGGAACAATGGTGAATTAAAATAAAGGCAAAGAAATGTTGAAGTAAAGAAAGAAATCAGTGGTTCCAGGTTCCTCATGTGATGAATAAGTCAGCCTGAAAAGGATAGAAAAATGAGAACAAATCCAACAGGAAAAAGGTTTTGATTAAGGAAGAACAAAATGAATAAGATAAAGATTAAAGAAAAAAAGTATTTCCCACAGGAATAGAGAAAATAACCTATGGGGGGAAAAAAAAAAAAGAAAAGGAAAAAAGGAAGAAGCCATGCAGGCATAATTAGGGCATAAACAGAGAGTAGAGGATTGTATTAGTTCTGACAAAGACAGAATCCCCCACTTTTGGGGACACAGCACACCAAGATAAGAGTTAACTGAACATTCTTAAAGTTCTAATTGTTTAGCTGAAAAATGCTCTCAGAAAGTATAACTGGATCTCACTAGAATATAGGTACCCTCAATTTATATGCCTCTGTTTTTCACCCCTACTTGATACTTCAAGATCTACCTTTTAATATTTAAAAAAAAAAAAAAAAAAAAAGGAAGAAAAGCTGGTGAACGTGTTTTATTACTTGTCTAACCAAAGAGTAAAATCAGATCAAAGAGCAAGGTAATGAATATAGCATTATGCAGCTATTATCAGAAAATCACAAGTGAACCCTTGTGGCAAGAAAGAAAAACTGTTTGCTATACAGAATACGCAAGTTCTAAATCTTGGGATCAGGGATGAGAAATGTTCCAGAAGAATATCTCTGAGAGGGTTGTAACCAATTCTTAAGAACAATACCTTAAAGCAAGAGTCAGCAAATTTTTCTGCAAAAGTATTAACTTTTCAGATAGTAAATATATTAGGCTTTTCTTGGGGGGTGCCATACAGTCTCTGTTGAAACTATTCAACTTTGCCTGTGGAATACATAAACAGCCATAGATGATACATAAAATTAGTAAGTAAGGTTCAATTACCAAAAAAAAATTACTTACAGACACTGAAATTTAAATTCATATGTCACAAATTATCATTCTTCATTTGATTTTTTTCACCCAACCATTAAAAAATCTAAAAGCAAATCATCATTAGCTTAAGGTTCATATAAAACATGCAATAGGCCAGATTGGGCTATGGGCCATAGTTTGCTGACCTCTACCTTGAAGAATACCAAACTTCATTAATTATTTTCATAATACTGCATACTAATTTGATGTCTTGAAATCCTGTAATTTTCTTTTCTTTTTTTTGAGACAGAGTCTCAAGCTGTCACCCTGGGTAGAGTGCAGTGACATCACAGCTCACAGCAACCTCCAACTCCTGGGCTCAAGCGAGTCTCCTGCCTCTGCCTCCCAAAGAGCTGGGACTACAGGCACCCGCCACAACACTTGGCTATTTTTTGGTTGCAGCTGTCAGTGTTGTTTGGCGGGCCCAGGCTGGATTCGAACCCGTCAACTCAGATGTATGTGGCTGGCACTTTAGCCACTTGAGCCATAGGTGCTGAACTGTAACTTTCTTTTTAATACTAAGAAATAGGACTCCCATAGTCATAGAAATACAATCTGTAAGAAGAAATAAAAATAACTTGCAAGTTTGCTTTGAAGAAAAGACAAGGAGGCTCAGCACCTGTGGCTCAAGGGGCTAAGGCACCAGCCACATACACCTGAGCTGGCGGGTTCGAATCCAGCCTGGGCCTGCCAAACAACGATGGCTGCAACCAAAAAAAAAAAAAAAATAGCCGAGCGTTGTGGCAGGTGCCTGTAGTCCCAGCTACTTGGGAGGCGGAGGCAGGAGAATCGCTTAAGCCCAGGAGTTGGAGGTTGCTGTGAGCTGTGATGTCATGGCACTTGACCCAGGGCAATAGCTTGAGGCTCTGTCTCAAAAAAAATTAATCAATCAATTAATTAAATAAAATCTATGAATACCCTACCTGGCATGCTCCTGAACTCCTACAATCTCTACTTCACTGTCTGAAGAGGCAATATTAATTTCTTCATTAAGTGGTGCGTTGCCAGCAGATGTTTTGTCACTTGCTAGGAATCCTGGATCCAAGTGACCTAAGAGAGAAGGGGAGAAAAAACAAGCTTTGATGTCTTACAAACAGCAGAAACAATTCACACACAGATTTATCATCCAGGTTAAATTATAGAAACAGTATAGAGAGCTTACACAGCAAAACCATTACCTACATCAAATAAGCTGGGGCAGTGTTTCTTTTTTTAAATTGATTTTTAAAAAATACCTATGGCATGTATTCAAACAACATGGCAGTACATGAAAGTATGAACTCAAAGTCTCTTACTGTCTCTATATTTACTACACATACATGAATATAACAGTGTATATACTATATTTCACATATACATATATGAAAAGTAATAGTATTCCATATTTTATTCTGTAAATGCTTTTTGTAGTTAACACCAGTCAAGTTTTAAATGACTTACATAACCACATAACGGGCAAATGGGGTTCTCCACTGCTTACCATTTTAGTAGAATAAAATTCCAAACCAAAAAAGCTCAAAGACAAAAATGGAATAATATAAGTAATCAATAATACCATATGTATATGGGATACTTCATTAAAGACTTAACATTTGTTTCTTTAAAGATTTGATAAAATTTGATCCAAAACTGTATCTGAAAGGGAAGGTTCGAGGTAAATCATAGTGTTAGCTCTGAGCAACTCATATATCAGTGTACACTGCTGAGAGTTCTCCTGAGACAGAAACAAGCCACATACTCTGGAAAATTCACAGTAGTTGGTGGCGCTGGGGCGTGTAAGGGCTTTTTCATAAGAGTCTTCATAAAGCATATATTACATAACATAATAAAACACATTTTCCAACATCCCATAAAACATGAGCTTCACAGAACTAATAATGGCATAGCATGTTTTAGCTCTAAAAACAATCTTAGCAAGAGTTAAAACAAATCAACCTGTGTACCCACCTCCTGAATGTTCTGACTTAAAAGAATGAATTTTAGAATACCTAGGAATTAACACCAAATAACGAAGTTGCCACAGGTACAAATTTTCATTAACTCTAATGGGATATTTTTATTTAAATATTATTTCTATAGATGATCATCAGGTAGAAAATCCTTTTTCCGTATTAAAAAAATTCTTCATGACACCTAATATAAAATAAGTGAATTTAAAGAAAATAAAACTTCACATACACAGCTTTTTTTCTGCTCCCTTTGCTCAATCCAAAGTTTTGAGGTCATTGAGAAATATTGTACTTTCATACTGCTGTCAACGTTTAGTAGGACCCTTTTGGAAAGCTAGACAGTCTTAAAGTAAACCTTACAATTTTTACAACCTCTGACTTCAGGATTTAAGGGGAAAGCCTTTAAACAAGCAAAATGTTATGATATCCAAAGAATTCACTGCAGTACTATGCAAAAATTTGGGGAAATGTATACATTAACATAAAAAGTAGCATATATAACACTATAAAAATATGTAGGTACTGAGTAAAACCATTAAAAGTATCAAGTTTGACTATGATTGTGGGTCTTTTTCACAATTCTTTAACATTATTTTCACTTTTTCTTCAACTGAAAATGATTCATATATGAGAAAACAAAAGATTTAAAAGCTTCTAACAGCTTCTAGCTACAGTTAGTATTGCAGTCTGCATGCGCTTGTAACCTAGACAGGATCCTATGTGGCACTGGCAGTTAGGCTTTTGAACTCTACAAGCACACAAAAGGTGACATTGACCAGACAAAACCCAGTTTTGTTAAATCTAGGGAAGTTGCTTAAATGGAACTTGGTGAAGCCTAGCTTTCGTAAACCTAGATTTTTGCTCTGATTCTCAATACCTTCCTTATGGCTAAGTCTTTTATCTGATATCTACTTCAGTGGTTTAGTTCATGGCTATCATCACTCACATTGTTCCAGCTGTACTGCTAGGGAAGAATACAAATTGATAAGTCTCTTTTTTAAATCCTTCAACTTCTCCGTATTCAAAAATTCAAGAGTCTGGCTCATCGCCTGTGGCTCAAGCCGTTAAGGCGCCACATACACCTGAGCTGGCGGGTTTGAATCCAGCCCGGGCCCACCAAACAACAATGACGGCTACAACAAAAAATAGCCGGGCGTTGTGGCAGGCGCCTGTAGTCCCAGCTACTTGGGAGGCAGAGGCAGGAAAATCACTTGAGCCCAGGGGTTGGAGGTTGCTGTGAGATGTGATGCCACGGCACTCTACCCAGGATGATAGCTTGAGATTCTGTCTCCAAAAAAAAAAAAAAAATTCAAGAATCTATACTATTTATTTCACCTGTTTGTACCTAGGATAGTTGTTTGTAACACAGTTGCTATGCACTGTGCCAGGTGCAAGGGATTACTACAGCAACAAGACAGGCATAGTCTCCACCCTCAATGAATATATTCAGGGATAATAAAAAGTAATTCATTGCATTATGACCTGAAAACTTCTCTGACAGAGAAGAAACATTCCCAGACTTAAAGGTGACCAAGGAATCTGAGTTCTCAGGGAAAAGTAGACACAGGTGAGGGAAAATAGCATAAAAGTAGTTCCTCAGGATATAAAAGTTTGGTGAGATTTGGGATACTAGTACTAAAAGAGTAATGAAAAACAAAGTGGACAAAATCAGCAAAGGTCAGATCATGGTAAGGTGTCTGGACTTGACCTTGAGAAGCAGGAAACCACTGAAAGGATTTAGAGGAGTGAGTGACATGATCTGGTTTTGCATTTTAAAGAATTTCCTTTTGGAACTGAAATTGATAGGACAGGAAATATTGGAGGCAAGGAAACCAGTTAGACTATTGTAGTTCTTGTGTAAGAAATGACTCTGGCTGAACCATGGAAAGATAAAATGAGGAATACTCTGTGTACATGTGCATACAAAGGATTAGAAATGCTAAGAATCAGGCAAAGGAAAGAGAACAGAAGTCAAAAATGATGCTTATGTTTCTGATTTAGGTAACTAGAAGGAGAGTTCCAGTGCCATTCAGTGCACTACTGAAAGCTGGGGGGGACGGGCCACTTAGAACATGATGATAATGTGCCTTTGAGATGTCCAACAGATAGTGGGAGGTACTATAAAGCTCAGGTCAGAGGTCTAGAAGTATAGTAAGTCCTTAGCAATTAGTAGAGAATAAAGGCCATCCAGAAGAATGCAGGGGACCTAGAACAAAACTCTAATGAATACCAATAATTAAGAGATGGTGGAGTGGGAGCAGGGGTGGGGGCGGTCAGGGAAGCCACAAGGGAAAGTGAGCGGCAGAAATAAAATCCAAAGATATGAGGCCATGGACACCATGTATTTCTATGAAGTGCTTAAAAATGCCCAACTGAGAAATCAATTAAAAAGATTGAGCCTATAATCCCAGCACTCTGGAAGGCCAAGGTGGGTGGATTGCTTGTGCTCACGAGTTCGAGTCCAGCCTGATCTGGAGCGAGACCCCATCTCTAAAAAGGTAGCCGAGCATTGTGGCAGGTGCCTGTAGTCCCAGTTACCTGGTAGGCTGAGGCAAGAGAATCACTTGAGCCCAAGAGTTAGAGGTTGCTGTGAGTTATGACGCCACAGCACTCTACTGAGGGCAACAAAGTAAGACTTTGTCTCAAAAGAAAAAAAAAATTGACTAAGTATGAAACACTAAAATCAGCTATATGATCATAGATGGTCTTGACAAGGGGAGCATCAAGGGAGCATCAAGGGGATAATGGGGCTGCAGCCAATGTAGCAAACCAAACCAAGACTAATGGAATGGAAGGAAAAACAAACAAATTTTAACTATGGAGGAAAATGAGACGGGATACTAAAGAGTGAGGAATATGGGCTTGAGGGAGGGGTATGTGTGTGGGTGAATAGTTATTGTTATTTGAGACAGAGTCTCATTCTGTCGCCCTGGGTAGAATGCTGTGGCATCACGGCTCACAGTAAACTGAAACTCTTGGGCTCAAGTGATCCTTTTGCCTCAGCCTCCCAAGTAGGTGGGATTATAGGCACTGGATGGATAGTTTTTAAAATGGGAGAGACCTGGTCATGATCAGAAAAAAAGGAAAGGGACAAACAAACAGGTTTCATGGCAGAAAGCTCAGGTAATCTTGCTCAGTGACAAATGTGGCAAGGTCATCTACAGAGCACAGGTATAGTCGGGGTGGCATAGAAGAGGTGGCATAGAAGGGGTTTTAAAAAAACAAAGAAGGCTTGGCGCCTGTGGCTCAATGGGCTAAGGCGCCAGCCACGTACACCTGAGCTGGCAGGTTTGAATCCAGCCCAGGCCAGCCAAACAATGACAGCTGCAACCAAAAAATGGCCGGGTGTTGTGGTGGGCGCCTGTAGTCCCAGCTACTTGAGAGGCGGAGGCAGGAGACTTGCTTGAGCCCAGAAATTGGAGGTTGCTGTGAACTGTAATGCCACAGCACTCTATCCAGGGTGACTGCTTGAGGCTCTGTCTGAAAAAACAAAACAAAACAAACCAAAACAAAACAAAAGAAGCCACCATGAAACAAGAACGCTACTTAAGAAAAAGGGGGAATTGCTGGACAATGCTGAGAGACTGGATGAAGCTGCAAATTAGGAAATCAAGGCAACTTCAGCTCTGCAACTATGCAATTTTTCTCCAAGGCACTTAAAGTCTCTTGTGGTAGACTCACAGCAAGGGGTTCAGCCTGTTATGGTCCTAAATATAAATAAGTGAAATTAATTAGACCAAATTAAAAAAGCAATTGCTATAACCAACTCTTCCTCTTCCATTACTCAATGCCTTTAAATAATAGTAATTAAGAAAACACAAGAATATAACAGAATTAGTCAATTTTTAGTATCTCTGTGCCCAGTTCTATCACCACAGTCCTAATTTATAATTCTACCCTTTTTGGTAGGAATGTTTTGTGAAATGCCTGAGTCACCAATATTTCTGAATAGCCAGTCTTCATTTAGTATCCCACCCCCATCCTGACCTTACCACCCCCGATAGCCTCATTTTAAACTAGAAATATCATAACTCTTTTTCTTCAAACAAATGAACAAAAAGAAAAAAATAATAATAATAACCAGGGAGGGAGGAAGAAACTAAAAGTTACTATGCTACTTTTGTTAATTTTATACTGTCTTCCCTCCCCCCATCTTATACTGTTTGTAAGGAAAACAAAGTACCCATTATCAGTATTTCAGATTCTTTTAACTTTATTCATCTATTATGGACCCAGAAACTAATCATTTATGTGCTGCTTTCCTATTATTAGATTAATCCAAAGAATTTCGGCAGTATCATTTTGGCCATAAAAATTGCAACCCAACCTTGCCAGAATTTAGCATTGTTATAAAATCTGTATGAAGCTCTAAAACTGATCACTTAAAATCAGAGTCTGCTCAAGGAGCAAGATGGCGGCTGAGTAACAGCTTCCTTGCAACTGGGCACAGTGAGTCTGGGGTGAGAAGACTCCAGGTATCTCTGGCTGGTGGGATCTGCCCAAAAACATCCCTTTGGGGACACAGGGAGTCAGCGTGTGACTTCTGGACCCCATGAGGAGGACAAAAGCAGTGGAGAACTGGCAAGTGTTTGCATGTGTTCATTCAGTCTAATCCCACTGGCAGCTGTAAGTACAGCAGCAGTGAGATTGCAAACTGGAAAGGCCTTACCTGTGAGCTGTTTTGGGTTTTTTGGACTTGGCACTCAGTTAAACTACCTTGGGAGAATTTGGGCAAGAGTGCAGAAGACTTTAAGGCTTGTCTAAGGCCCCAGACTGAGCCGCTGAGCCGGATGGAGCTAATAGTGTTTGGTTGTGGGCCACGCAGAGCCATTGTGGGAGAATTGCCCCGGCAAGCTCCGCTGTCCAGGTTGCCGAGCAAGGATCCAGCGAGATCCAGTAATCTTAGTGACTGAGCAGCCTAAAGGCGGGGACTAAGACACTTCACAGCTTTAGCCCTAAGGGCACAGAGTGAGGCCGGTTTTGGCACACTGGGTAAGTGGATAGCCACTTCAGGAGTAATCCCAGCGACAAGAGCTTTCCCAGGAAAGCTTCTTCTTAGCCATAGTTAGCAGTTTAAAGTGCCTTTAAAGGGGGCTGAGGAGAGATTTAGGATCTCCACCCTGCGGGGTTTAAGAAATCAGCAGAGGCCTCCAGTCTCCATCTTGTACAGCCATATTAGCATTGTGATTAACATCTGATACCACAGATGTTCACCTGTTGCCCAGACAATATCCAGCAAGATATGTATACTGCTTTTTGTTTTTTAATTTCAACATTTTCCCTATAGATTTTTCTTTTCTTTTTTTTCTCTTTCTTTTCTTTCTTCATTTTTCTAGTTTAAATAAAATTTTCCATTGTCACCTTTTTCAACAGTTAAATGCAATTAGAACTGCATTTTTGGTAGTGTTTCAACTCCTATTATTTGGTTTTTCCCCCAATTTTATCCTGTAAAGCTTTCTGTTTGCTTGTCTTGGTTTAATTTATAGCATTTTTGCCTTTCCTCTCTACTGGTGCAAGTGGGGTACTATGTCTGAACAGGCCAGCAAAGAGCTGCTGACCTCAAGGGAACCACCCAACCTGGCACCCCCAGAGGTTGGGGGTTTTCAAGGCTGGGTCCAAGTACCTTAATGTACACCTATATTGCTCTTGTCTCCCCCTTTCTGTGCCTCTCTTATTTTTGTCAATATTCCCTTTTACCCACCCCCCTCTCCTTTCCCTCTTTTCTCTTTTTTTCTTTCTTTTTTCCCTTCTTGATCTTCAATCTTTTCATCCTTCTGGTCCTGTACCAAAAGGACTCATTGAAACCCTAGTCCAGAGGCATGGCAACTTAAAGAGCAGGAGGAAGTGAAAGGAAAATTAGGGCAAGGAAACAGACACAAGAAATCACTCATGAGGAAGAATCAGCAGAAAAAATCCTGGCATCATGAAAACTGGTCCAGAGCAACTCCACCAAGGGACCATAAGGTAGCTACTGCAGAGGATTCCACCTATAAGCAAATGTTAGAAAACATAGAAAGGGAATTTAGAATACAG
>CAUYRH010053047.1:0-39191 GCA_963574655.1 Perodicticus potto
GATGCCACAGCACTCTATCCAGGGTGACAGCTTGAGGCTCTGTCTCAAAAAAAAAAAAAAAAAGAAGATAAAAAACTTGCTACTTTGACCCACTACAAAGATATGTCATTCAGCTTCAACTATATGTTACCATTCCCTCTCAATCATTATTCATTATAGCATTAATTCATTAAGCCATTGATGTGGATGTTTGAGCATGCTCTATGCACTAATCACTATTGCAAACATTTGGAATTAACTCATTTATTTATTCATTCATGCAACAAATATTCATGGAGCACTTACCGTGTGATAGGCACAGTTTTGAGCACTGGGGATTTAACGAAGTACAAAAAGAACAAGATTCTACAGATCTTACTTTCTAGTAAAAGTATCCCCTTTCAACATGACAAACAAGACCCCATTCTGTTGAATCTAACATTCTAGTTAGAGATGGCACACAATAAATGCTCAATCAACAAACACACGAGAAAATATCACGTTGTGGTAAATGTCATCACAACTCATGATAAGTCCACCTTTTGCTTCCCATCCCTCTCTTCCATATAAACAGTGACAATCTGTAATCCTGTCTCCCTATTGAGCTATCTTACTTTTTCCCCACAGTTGCAATATGTATTCTCTATCTGCTCCTTCAATTGTTTTTAACCAACATTCCTCCCATATCACTATATTTTGAATTTCCATTCTTTCCTTTCTCCTAAAACTGGTCTCTCAAATGTTATTATTAATGCTATTCTGATTGAAAGGTCTTTCAGAATCTGCACACCTTCAGGCCTCTGTAAGTTGCATTTATAGAATTCTGGTCTGCTTCTTGAAGTCCTTCTTTATTTGGAGTTACTGCTTTGTACCCATCCCTTCAACCCTCTCTACTGCCATTTTTTGGTATTCCCTTTGCTGGAGTGTCTTCCTAATCATGACCTCTTTTCAGTGAATTCTCTTGAAGATTCCATTTATGGGAAGCTCTGTTCTTTCCTAGCATCTCTATGCAGATTACTTCCAAATCTACACCGCACGCCCTGGCTCCTCACCTGCATAGACCCAGTCGTCTATATGACATCACCAATCAGGTGATCCAGCAGCTTTCATACTCTATATATTCAAAATATAAATATCTCTAATATACAGAGGGCACCAAAGACATGTATGTATGTATACACATTTTAAGAAAGGAAAAACCTGAATTAAATGTGTAATACTCAAGTCATGTTTAACTTCAGCACTTATAAAATGTGCTCATCATGACTTGTTCATCTTTCCTTTGTTATTAGTATATATTGAGAATTACATTTTCAACACATTTTGTTCCTTTCTAACAATGTGTATACATTTTTTGCCACCCTTTGTAGTCTGTTCATTCACACTTCTCCTCCATCACATACTGCCTGGTTCTTTATCTTCCTCTTTATTGTCAAGTGTATAATAAGAAGGGAAAAGGTATCTATGTTCCTTCTCTTGTGTGCATAGTAATCTAAATGAAGTCATAATTGGGCCACAACTAGCATTTGGGGTGACAAGGCATTAGTGGCTCTAATATGTGTGCGTGGCTTCTCTCTCCAGCACTTTCCAACACCCTGTACCCAGAAGCATTAGGATGAGGGAGAACCCGCACTGTTGGATAAACCTAGTTGTCTTTTTCTTTCCCCTTGACACAAGAATTGTCAGCTCATCTGACATTCTTTATGCCCAGGCAGAGTTAGGATTTGGAAACAAAAAGATAAAGGGCACCGTTTGTGTTGGGTCACATGTAAAGCTCTACCTTGTCGGAAGAGGGGTGCCTCATTTATTACTTGGAGCTATTTCTTTTGTGTTGGGATCTCATGAGAAAAGAAATAGCTATGGGCTTGAAGAAGTAGTCAAGAATTATTAGATTTCTTGGTCAAATGCTAAGAATTATCATAAAAGTTTTCACTCAAATTGATATAACATCCATGCCTCAATGCCCAGGTCAAATCCCTCTTTTTGTAGCAATTAATAGCAATAAACTCTACCTTGAAAATGCCCTGAGTATGAATCTCAATACCACCATTTATACCTGTGTGAATTTGGTCAAGTTACTTAACTTCTCTGAACCTCATCCATAAAAATGAAGGTTAGAAGAAATAACATATCTATAGTACTTACCATTATTCCTAGCAAACAGTAAGCATTCAAAAAATACTTACCATAGCTTTTAGGCCTTTGTCCCAAGATATCTCCTTTTCTTCACCTCTGAGTATACGTTCAGAATTTTCTCTACCACTTAACACATAAAAGCTTGTATTTATAGGATATTAGGTTTACTACCATTTATAACTTTCTAAATTTTTTGATATTAGTCTTATCTCTAACAAAACGTTTCATCTCTTGTGGGATGAGCTTAAAGTTTTTCCTTACTCCTCCATGACCCCCAAAGTGACCAGCACAGTGCCAGTGTGCTTTAATGTCATATGATTGGCCAAAATGCTACAGAGCAGTGTAACCAGGGTCATACTTTAATCAGATTGTCAATACTTTTTTTGACTACAGGTCAAAAATGTAGGCTGGCTCATGGACAGTAGTTTCACTGTCAGTCACACTTTCTGGGTTGTAACATTTCTTACCGTAGCATAACTCTGCAGAGGATGAACGTGCCAACCCTATATCCAGCTACCTGATAAGCTAGGGGAAAGCAGGAAGAAAAAAGTGTATAATACTCTAGACCATTATTTCAAAGGAAGCCACATCACTGCGGATAAAGAAACAGAACCAATCTAGGACATAACCCCCCAAATTAATTGATTCATATCAACCAAATGAGTCAGCTGTACTTCAAGGCAAAGAAATTGAATCACAAATAACAACTAGCTTTTGCCTCAGTATATTATGATTACTACAGAAAGTAATATCGATAATATACACACTCATTGATATTCATTAAATTATGTTGTAACAAATATTATCTTGTTGAACATATGCATATTAGCATTCCATGAATAATAACTTAAGTTCAGTAAAATATTTTAGAGAATCTTATAAGTTGGGGCCTTGCCTGCATATGTGTGAGTGAACTCATCTTTGAAGAGCAAAAGGAAGGTGCAGTTTAATAATGTCTCATTTCTGCTTTTCCTCACCTTCGCCAGTCCCTTCAAACTGGGAAATTGCAACATTTTTTAAAAAGAATACCTTTTCCAACACCATGTGCTTCATGCCTTTCATGAAGGAGAACAGGTAAAGTCAGAGCTTATTCACTTTACTATTATCACATTATAATTACAGGGTTAAAAAAATGAATGTTCTGGTTCAGAGAACAAGGTATTATTATTTTTAATGTTGTTATTTGGGCAATTTGTTTTTCTCTTCAGTCTTTAATCAAACTTTAATCAAGCCAGGACCCGAAAGCAGAGTTTTAAAAAGAAAAATGGCCAAAGGAGCATGTACAATCACCACCTCCAGGTGAGTAACTCTTCTTTCTGATTCAGCAGATCGTGAGCCCTGAGAGTACATCAGGCCTCAACTTCCTCTGCGTGGTTTGGCAGCAAAGAGAAGTAATGCAATTTTAGACTGTGTACACAAACACATCTGTCACAGAGTGGAGGAAGAACGCCCCGATGTTGCCCTTAGGAAACATCATCTAGCATGAAATATGGCGTGTTCTTCTAGCCCTTACAAATCTGGAGAGTTTTTTGATCAAGGAGGGAAGAGCTCAGAGGGAAATCACAAATGTGGATGGAGAGGGGGGAAAAGTTTTTAAAGACTGTGGCAAGCATTCTGTGCCCCGGCAATGACTGAGAGGTACGGGGAAACATTTCCAAGCCCAGGGAAAGAGTAACGTGAAGGAGAGAGAGCGGTTGTTTGGGGTGCACAAAAGCGGAATAACTGCAGTAATGAGATGAAATCGAGCAAAGGAAAACTTAGGCTGCACATCAAGGAAAAGCTTGCTAACAGTGGAGCCTATTAGACTGCCAAATGGCCTCTCAAGGGGAGAGAATTGAGCTCCATTGCCTGGGTCATTTAAAACAGGACTGGACAAAAGCACCGAAGGAAACATTGTGGGGAACGAGCCTGTCCTGGCAGGGGAGAGTCAAGATGACCTACCAGTTCTTGTTCTCTCTCTTCTCATTTTTGTGATATATAACATCATATCATTACATTGCCTCCAAATGGGCTGCTCCTTGGGCTGAGGTTATAATGAGAGTGGATTACTTAGCATGCAATGTACTCCAGGGGAAGCATGCAGTGGCCCAACCTGTAAACCACAGCTCATTAACCAGCAGCTACTCAAATTATTCTGTGCGTCTCCAGCCTAATTCAAATTAGAATTGGAGGGTTTTTCCTGACAGGCCAGATGAAAGCATCAGGTTCTCGGCATTTTGCAGCCTGTTTTTACTATGAGCTATGAATTCTGCATGTTTTTTAAAATTTGATTTTGTCTGAACAGATACAGAGGAGGAAAAAGTGTTGGGAAATAATTGGAAAATGGAGTCTGACAAAAGTAGATTGCCTTCAGCACACGATATGATGCAGCAATAGCTGATAGTGTAAAGCTAGTCACTTAAGGGAACAAGCCTTTTTCACTGGAAGAAAAGTTCAGTCTGGCAGTGCCCTCAGAGGACTGCAATATACATTTAAAAGGGTTTGGGTCTGCAGCAGCCCATCATAAAACCATTCTGTGGTAGCTAAGTGAACCTCCTGGCTTCTCTATTACTCACCCTTACTCTCAGAGTATCTCCTGATTTTCATATCAAAGTCATGAAGAAAATACACAAGTTTATTAGAAAATTGTATATCGGCTCGGCGCCCATGGCTCAACGGGCTAAGGCGCCAGCCACGTACACCTGAGCTGGCGGGTTCGAATCCAGCCCAGGCCCACCAAACAACAATGACGGCTGCAACCAAACACTGGCTGGGCGTTGTGGCGGGCGCCTGTAGTCCCAGCTACTTGGGAGGCAGAGGCAGGAGACTCGCTTGAGCCCAGGAATTGGAGGTTGCTGTGAGCTGTGATGCCACGGCACTCTATCCAGGGTGATAGCTTGAGGCTCTGTCTCAAAGAAAAAAATTGTTATTATTTATCATTATGGTAAAGTGTACAATCATATTAATAAACTATCATATATTAATTTATTTCCTTTTGATGAACATTTAATTGTTTTCAATTGTTCAGAAGTTGTTGTTCTTACAAAAATTTCTGTAGTAGAAATCCTTGTACATATATTCTGACAAACTTTTGTAAGTATATTAATAGGTTAAATTTTTAGGAGTGTAAGGATTTCAAATTTTGATAGATATTACCAAATTGTCCCGCAGAAAGGATGCAGCAATTTATACTCTAAACCACAGTCCGTAAAACAGCCTACTTATCCACACCCTGGCCAGTACTGGGAAAATCAAACTATTCTAATTTTTTGAAAGTTTAATAGGAAGAAAATGCAATTTGTTTTTTATAGTTTGCATTTCTTTTATTGTTACTGAGAACAAACATCATTTGCATGCAATTTATTGTCATTTGTATATTTGAAAAAAATGCCTTTTGTACAAAATTGTTCATCTTCACTTATTGATTTTCATAAGCTTTGTGTAAATTAAGAATATCATTCTGTCACATGCATTGAAGCTTTTTCAAGTTATTAATTTTCAAATTTGTTTTTAGAATTTATTCATTGTCATCCAGTTTTGTCATTAATATGATAACATCAAATTTTCAGTGTTTTAATTAATGGCTGATCAAAACATCTTTTCGTGTTTTAATATTGTGAATAGATTCACTCACACTTTCCTTGGTTTTATTTGTGACCTCATTTTTCCATATTTTAAATCTTTGAGCTATTTGAAACTTTTTTTATTGTTTCTTACAATTAGTAGTAGCTTCCACACCAGTTATTCAATGATACATTTTCTGCAATAATTGTCATCAATCTAATTCCCCTTGGAGCTTAGATCTATATTTAAAAATCTCTTTCTGTTCCATTTCCCTCTTTTCCTTGTTTCTTTTATTTATTTATTTATTTTTTGCAGTTTTTGGATGGGGCTGGGTTTGAACCCGCCACCTTCAGCATATAGCGCCCTACTTATTTGAGCTACAGGTGCCACCCTCTTTTCCTTGTTTCTATATCAAATTGCTAAGTATTCTCCATAAAAATAGAAGAGTTTTACTGGATGACTTTGTCTTGAAACACTTTATTTATTTATTTATTTGATTCATTTTTCTGGTTATGATTCCGTAAAGATGAGAAAAGGCAGGGAAAACCTAGCATTCTCTGTTCCCCTGTAAATGCTATCTCATTGAATTAACTTATAGCTAATTATAACATTATAATATTTCTGTGCTGGTATTCATCGTCTAATGTTGCAGGCAAAAAATAAACTTAAAAGAGGTCAAGTATCTTGTGCAATATCATATAACTAACAAATGGCAGAGCGGAAATTCAAACGTTTATGTGTCTGACCCTAAAACCTATAATTTTTTCCATAACCCTACAGTTTCAACATCTTATGTTAGACGTAGGAAACTACTTGACAGGGTCAAAGGTAACTCATGTCAGGGTAATTCTCCAGCATTAAGCATCACATAATCCAAAGTAGATAGAGATAACAGGCATGGAATTCCTAAATCTCATGTAGAGAACAGAGAATGGTTTATTTAGGTTAGTGTATGAGGATGTGGAGGAACATAGGAGTGAAAAAAGCTGAGGACAGAGTTGAGGTCAGATAGCAGAGAGTTTGGAATACCCAGCTAGAGAGTTCGTAGAGTATTTCTGGTCTCGTTAGAGAGTACGGTTTTTCTATTTATGCAATTGTGATGGTTCTTCTAACTACGGCAAGGGTCAGTCAAGAACATACTTCCTGCAGAATTTTATGGAAACGCAACCAACCCTATTTTTTTACATATTGTCTGTGGCTATTTGGGGGCCACTATGGCAGAGTTGAGTAGTTGCATGTGGTACCCCAAACTTTAAATATCTGTCCTTTACAGAGAAAGCTTAATAGCCTTTGCACCAGGGTATTTTCTCAAAACCTCACTATGGTTGGCCTGAATTAACAAATCAATTTTGTTTATATAAACAAAACACCAGGCAAGGGTTTCCAGCACTTATTAAATAATGATGATTTTGATTGTTAAATCTATGTCTCATCTAAAAATGCTTGAGGTATATATTTATATTAAAATGCATATTTCCTGAATTTTGTTGCTATAGGATGACACCACTTACATCATTTGATATGATTCAAAAAAGTAAATAAAAGAAAAATTGGAATATAAATTGATCAGTGAAGTTGACCTAGATATAAAGTACCTTGAAATGCACTCTTCAACATTTTAGTAAAATTAAAAATTGTAGGTTATTATGGGCAATTAAATTTGTTGAGGTAAAAAAAAAAGAAGTCTAATATAGTAAGGTAATAATACTGCCTATACTGTGCAAAGCTATTCTTGTTCAACAGGAGTCAGATGGGACATTAAAGGTACTGATTATTTACCTGCATTTTCACTATTAAAACACTTGACTCATTAGCTAATTAATATGAAGTGCATGTGTACAAAGGTGGGAGAGGAAATTGTTGCTAGAGTGCATCAGAAAGTGATTTGGGTCTAGCGGCCAGCCGCGCTCTCAGCAGCTCCCGCCTCTTCAGCTGCTTGCCTGGTGACCACACCCTGTGGGGCTCCAAGCCTCTCCTCCAAATGTCACCTTCCAACTGAATGACGCCATCCTCCTAAATACGGATACAGCTGGAATTGTTCCTCAATAGAGGAAAATTATTAGAAATACATGAACACCTCAAAAGTTTGGGGGTGTTTTTAATTGATAGAGTAAAAATTAATGAGATTTTTTTTTGTTTACATTAATGCATTTATGGGGTACAATGTGCTGATTTTATATAGAATTAGGAATGCTGACATCACACTGGTTAATATATAACCTCATCTTGTTTACTTAATTATTGTGTTAAGAACTTTATGCTCTATGCTAATAGATCTGATATGTACCCTTGCATTACGCACCATAACCAAGCTAGAAAATGGCTTCCTGTCATTATTGATTTAAGAAGAGGGCCTCACATTTAAAGGTGACCCAAATACTTTATCCACACCCTAGACTCGGGATTTCCTATCTTGCTGCTGTTGACATTTTGGACTGGATAATTCCTGGTTTGGGGGGGACTGTCCTGTGCTTGGCAGCACGATTTGCTGCGTCCCTGGCTTCTACCGACAACGGCAGTAGCAAACAACTATCACCCCCAGGCCTGCAAGTGGTGACAGCCAAAGTGTCTCTGTACATTGCCAAATGTCCCTTGCTGAGCAAGACTGGCCCTGGTTGCAACAGCCCTAGACAAAGATGTGTGACAGCCTGTAAGAGCCTGTGTAATTTATCATCTAGTTACTAACGCAAACTGGGGCTTACACAGGCAGCCTGCTGCTATTAGTTCTGCTCTTTCTCTTGAGAATTACATTTATTTAGTAAATCATTTATTGCAGAGCACTATGAAAGCCCAAATGTTTAATCTTCACATTAAACTGTCTTTATCACTAGGCTGTGTCATCCACTAGCTGCATGACTTGAGGAATTATTTACCCTCTGGGAGCCTCCCAAGTTCCTCCTAATACCAATAATTCCTGCAGAGAACTTAGCACCATTCCTATTAGGTAGTAAGTGACTCATAAGTTCTAAGTTATTATGGACAATTAAATTATGATTTAGAATATTTCCTATCTTTCCCTATAGAAAGATTTTATTTCCATATCCTGTATGATTTGCTTTGGTCAATATACTTTCAAAAAGGAGCTTTCAAAATCATTTTGTTGTTTGACCATTTCTTCCCTTGCTCTCTCTTGAGTCTCAGGGATGGACTATTTCTTTAGCCTGGGACCTGGGAAGAAGACAAGATGGCCCCACAGCACAGCCACCTGTGATAGGCATGTATCTTATGCTAGAAATAAACCTTGATTGTCTAGAATCGCCGAGTTCTAAGCTTTGTTTTTGTTTCTGTTATAGCTTAATGTGGTCTAAGCTAATAAAGGAAATAATTTATCAAACATTTCATGAGCACTTCCCACATGCCAGACATGAAGTTATAGATAAAGAGATAAGTAAAACCATTCATTCTGTTGTAGAGTATAGATTCCAGTGAGAGAGAAGGAAAAACTAGGGTAACTGAATACAGTATAACGTGATAGGGGCCATTACTGATAGGGGAAAAGGACGGTCTTTTTTTGAGGTGCAACCTGAAGAATTAGTACTAGTTTGCTAGTAAGAAGGGCAGAAGAAGAAGAAGGCAGAAGAAAGTGTAGGGCAGGGCAGCCTGGGAGCAGAGGGCCCGGGGAGGCCGGCCATGCAATGTAGGGGCATGGAAAGGGGGATGCACAGATGGCTTAGACTGCGTGGTACCCTGAGTCCAGTGTGTCCGTGTTCTAAATGTGGAATTTATCATTTTAGACAAAGGGAACCTATCAAATATTTCTAATCAAGAAGATGATGATGTTGATGTCATGAATTATTCACTCTCAGCACTGACTATTTTAAGACTATTAATGCTTCTGTGACATTATGAAAGTTTTGCATCTGTGTCTGAATGTCCCGTTTCTCAGAACAAATTGAAAGAATGCATGTTATTGGGCGGCACCTGTGGCTCAAAGGAATAGGGCACCGACCCGTATGCCGGAGGTGGTGGGTTCAAACCCAGCCCTGGCCAAAAATTGTAAAAAAAAAAAGAATGCATGTTACTCTAGTGGGTCAGCATTTAACTTCTCTAATAGTGAATTTATTCCTTTTGTGTTTATGATCCCCAAAGTAGAGTAACTCAGAGAATTTACCTCTTTTTCATGGACCATTAGCTTTTACTTCCCATTGAAATGTCACCAGTGACAGTATGCCATGGTAGGGTTTCTGGGAGAAAACAGTTAACAGCAAAAGCGTAACAACAACACCACCACAACAAAATGGAAAGTTGTCACGGAGAAGGACTTGGAAATGGTATACTCATGTCAAATCCCTTGTTTGGGATTTGTAAGGAATCATTGTCACCTTTGCTTGGGTCTGGGTAGAGTCTGGTAGATATTTATCCACTGATAAACAGGAGGTACTACCTTGAACACATTTCATTAGCCATTTAAAAGGAAATCCTTAGCATTGGTCTTGTGGAGAGGGTGTTTATGTTATCCTCTTTGTGAATCATCATCATGCTTTAGGGTTTATCAGGGTTCTGTGTTATTTTTAATAAAACTGAATTTTGGACCTTCTTCTAGAATATCCTCTCCTGACAAGAGTGCAAGTAATTGACAGGTTTTCACAGAATGAGAAAAGCCAGAAGGGGAAGAGACTGGAACCAGAGGGGGCCACAAAGTACCCCCTCGGGAAGGAGAGAGAAGGAAATTCCCAGGCCTGGAGCTGAGGTGCCAGGCAGGACGAAGAGACAAAGTTTCAAGGCCTCTTGCAAAGAGGGTTTAAGGAAGGCAGAGCTGCCAGAGTCCTCAACAGGAACCTAAAGGTAGAAAGGGCTGTTTTTTTCCTACTAGGTCTTACCCTACCACAAACTCTCACTGTGTAGATACAAAATTCTGATTATCCTCAAGTGTATTATGAGCCTGGAGATCAACTTTGGAATCTTTTGACATCTCTGACTGATAAGGCAAAAGTAATTTTATATGTATTTTATATAAAGTTTATTTCTTCTGACCTAAACCATACATTTTTCACATTCTTGCATTTCTGAAATCAGATTATACATAGTATTTTCCCCCTCACTTTCCCCCCAATCTTAAAGCAAGGGTCCTTCTTTTTTTTGCAGTTTTTTTGGCAGGGGCTAGGTTTGAACCCGCCACCTCCGGTATATGTGGCTGGCACCCTTCTCCTTTGAGCCACAGGTGCAACCCGCAAGGGTCCTTCTTACAGTTGGGGCTCTGCTTCTCTTGTAAGCTTCCAGGTTAGACTGATCTTGCTTTTCCTCAATCCTACTTTGAGTAATAGAAGTCTGATGGAAATGTAGTGTTTCCTGGCAGTCTTTCAGAAAATTATAAATTGCAGATGAAACTGTTATATAATCTTTTTTAAAAAAAGATAAGGCTAAAACTTAAAGTTAGCCCACTGTTATTTCAAAACCTTTATTTAAAAAACAAAAAAAGCACAGGCATCTTACTTGTCCAGTGCCTAATACAGAGTCCATAGTAAGGTCTTATCAAATATTCAGTGGATAAGAAAAGTTACTGAAGGGGAAGGTTAGTTGGGGGTGGAGGGAGAGGGAGAGCACAGGAAAAAAGAAGAACTCAAACAGAAAAAATGAAGGAACAACATGATATGATGGCTACAAATATAAATGATGATCAAATAAAACTATTAAATGTGAATTTTCTTAGGGGGATATAAAGTCTTGCACAATTTTGCAGTTTTCTGTATCATTTAGGAATGTCTTCTATTATATGAACAAAAAAGTCAATTCCTGTGGATTTGTTTCTCTGGTTCAACAACACCAGCAACAGATACAATCAGTCCTCTGCTGGTACAAGAACTCAGCAACGCCATGAGGCCCATTGGCTCTTTTTACCTTTCCTCTTCACCATCATACAATATATCCTGCCATCCATATGCTTGCTGCTTCATTGTCATAAGTCTTCCTGCCCTGCCCATTTCAGGTAACGAGAACAGGATCCACCGATAAGGACGCACTCCTTAAGTCTCTGTGCCAGGGAGGCTCTTGTCAAATCAGTGTCCTTCCCAGACCCCTTGCACTTCCTCCCCTACACCACAGTGGAAAAGTGCACAGCTGTATCTTCCAGAATCTCTCCAGTATGACTCACTCTAGTTTCGATTCTTCCGGTGAGGGACCCTGCTAGGTGGCAAGACGAAGAGCAGAGCTGGAGAAGCACTTATTTTCTAATAGTAGCTCTAAGTAGCAGCTGAGATAATTGGAGACAATTTATCTTGTCTCCAGGAGTTCACTAGAGAATCAAGTCCCTGCAGGGAGTCAGTGAGATCTTTAACAAGCACTTCTTGGCTTTTGAGTCCTGAGATAAATCCAGCATGGTGTGCAGACAGGTGAGCACAGAGGGGGCAGCTTCTTCGGCCCTCCTCTTACGGATTTCCTGAAAGCTGTTTCATGCTGCAGAGCACATTCCCAACTTGTAGATGAAAGCCCTCAGCCCTTCCCATTGTGTACAGCCATCATATACATCTTATTATTATTATTACATCTCCAGTGGCTCTGCCTTCGTGACCGCACCCTGACAGAGGCAGTCTCATCAGTCGTGATTGGGATACTTGACCGCACACAATTGCAAAGGGACACTGAGAAAATGAGATTTTAGCTTTATCACCTCTATAGCCACTTGACCCATTTTTTGTAGTCATGAGTCACGTGTGACTATTTAAAGGTAAATGTAAATTTAAATTAATTAAAATTACCTACAATTAGAATGTATTTCTTCAGTGTTAGTAGGCACACTTCAAATGATCAAAGCCACATGTACCGAGGGGCGATCCTATGGGGCAATACAGGAGACAGAGGACATTTTCATTGTCACAGAACATCCTGGTGGAAAGGGCCGCTCTAAAGAAAAGATACAAAGGAAGAAGTTCCCCAAACTTTCATAATGTCTAGCAGTGTCTAGACATACGGAAGATGCTAAATATTTTAAAAGAATAAAATACATGCTCAGGGTTCTTTTAAATGGTTTCTTATCTATTTTTTTTGTAACCCAACACTATATTTTCACTGATTAACATATTTTATATGGTAGAACCTCCATAGTTAACCACCTCGCTACATTGACCACCTTCTTAAGTTGACCTAAATTTCATGGAGTGGACATGAACCACACGTGCATATCAGTACAGTAGTCCTAGTTCTGTATGTTGACCACCTCTGTGTGTTAAACAGTTTGTTACAGTCTCTTGGGTGGTCAACTTACAGAGGTTCTACTGTATTTATAATGGGAAAGGTAAGAAACAATGAGAGAATTAAATGGTGACTACATCTTCCAAAAATTCAGTGGAATCACCTATAAACTTGATCCTCTACTGCTCCTATAAAATTCAACTCAAGGCATTAAATAAACAAGACAGCAGCCTTTCAGAGATTTAATGCCCCTTTTTGTGCCAGCCATTCTATAAAATATTAATGAGGACATTTGTAGTAATAAATGTTAATACATTCTCTTGAGCGTGTGAACACTGGCAGATGATTCTTTACAGTTGACATTCAGTAGTAGAGTTTATTAAAACAATATATTAATTTTTAGGAAGTTAAAAATAATACTTAAGTTTATATCTGTGGATTTTAATGGTTTTCTACTGATTTTTTTTTAAATGTAGGAAGATAATATTTTACAGCAGAAAATGTTTGAAATCAGAAATGAAAAGACTGGGTCCATAAAGTAACTAAATCTTCCTGTATCTTATTTGTGGTAACATGACTAGGGTTAGAAAGAATTACAAGCATCTTCTGGGCCTTTCATAAATAACCAGAAATACATTAATCCATTCCAAATTACTTAATGAACTTAATTTGAAATTTAGTGTCATTAATGTGTGGTTCTGAAAGACGCTTCAAGATACTTTCTGCTATATTACAGGCTGACTCTAATTTGCACACATACCAAGAAAAATCCTCATTTGAGAAACAATTGAATGGATAGTCTCTTTTCTTCTTATTTCTTGATGTAGCCACTGTGATCTGTAGGTAACTTACGTGATATTCCTTGAACCACTCAGAAATGAGAACATAATTTTTTAATTTATTTTTAACCAATCTGCAAATCATTTAGCTGTTGACATGTGTCTCACAGTCATGGTTTTTTGTAAACATTAATTAAATTTGCCTGGTGCAAGTCTGACGATTTTTTTTGAATTTCTGTTTATAATTATCTTAATGTAAAATTATCTTTGGTGGAATTTGGTAGTAAAAGGAGAAAGAAATGCTCTCTAGCAACAGAGTAAGATTCAAAATTCTGAATCAGTGATTCGCATAAAGCTTCAAAGGTTTGACAAGAATATTATTGGAAGGCCTCTGTTTTATATAGCACAACTGTTTATTCAGCAAATACTTATGGAGTACCCTTCTCATGCAAATCTTTATATTACATACAAAAGCCAAATGGGCCAAAGAAAAGTTAAAAACAAAACAATCCAATGGTTGGTTCATGGCTGATGGGATTCAGGATACACACTCCAAAGTGCTTCTGTTGAAAGAATTTGAGAAAAACACAGCAACAGGAATATCACTCTCATAGCAGATCATAACTCCTAGAAAGACTTTCTACTCTGCCCCAAAAGCAGGTCATGAGACTCTTTCTCATTCAAGAGGTACACTTCCACTATCTGGAGAGAAACATTCTTATCTCTGAAGAAACAAGGGCACAGAGAAGAATGTCAACAAACAACCCTTACTAACAGTTTCTAATTTATTACCATTTCATCATACTCTTGCGTCCAATGCTATTTCTCCATGACTGTCCACTCTTCATTAAACAAACCATAAGAATAGACAAGTTTAACTACTTCTTTGGGGCTTTCTTTGTGAGAGCGTCCATCACATAGAACATATCACATAAATGTGCATCCTTTTCTCTTGTTAACTTGTTTTTTGTTATGGAAGCCACAGTCATGAACCTAAGAAAGGAAAGAGAAAAGATATTTTTCCTTCTCTATATAGCCCATAAAACAATGGTTTTATTCTGGTAGCTTGTTGGAGTCACCTGGAAAGCTGTTATGAACTTAATGTCTGTGTTCCCCTAAAACTCATATGTTGAAACCCTAACCCTCAATGTGGTGGCATTTCAAGGAGGAGCCTGGGAGAGGTAAGTAGGGTCATATGAGGTCATGAGGGGGAAATCTTCAGGATGGGATTAGTGCCCTTATAAGACCACAGAGAATTTTCTCTCTCTCCTTGAGCTCATAAAGAAGAGATCATATGAGAACACAGGGAGATGGCAGCCAACTCCAAGACAAGAGGATAGACTTCAAATTAAACATTCCTTGCTGACACCTTGATTTTGGCCGTCTCAGCCTTTGGAACTGTGATAAACCAAATTTCTGTGATTTAAGTTATCCAGTTGTTGGAAGTTTGTTATGGAAGCCAAAGCTAATTAATACAGGAGCTAAGAAACAAAACAAAACAAAACAAAATAAAGCAAAACAAAACCAAAAACTCAAACCCAGTGCCACTTGTAGATATTCTTATTTAATAGCTCTGGTTTAGTTCTCAGGACTTAGGGACTTTTGGAAACCCTTAAGGTGACTGTACTCTACAACCAGGTTTACTAACTAATAATACCCTAGGAGAAGTCTCAGTTTTTTTCACCCAGGCATTCCTGAAATTTATAACACTCTTGAAGAAGCAGCTCTTAGTCAGCATAATTACTGTATGTGAGAAGAGATGTGGAGTTTGTGGAGTTTTAAGGAGGCTTCCTAAGCTAATGTGTCTTCTTTCTTCCCCATTGTCATTGAGTCACTAAAGCAAAGAGCTGTTAAAAGAGAAGATGAAGATCTCACTTTCACTAGAGGCTTTTTGAAGTCAAGAATTGCAACTTCAGGGCTCCAGTGGGGGAAAAAAAAATTAAGGGGACCATGTTTCATGGGAGGTCAACTCCCTTCTTGAACATGAACTTTTTTCATTTCTTGAAACCACATTCAAGTTTTCAGAAGGTGTGCTGTCTCAGCACATATGAAGTCCCACAACTTATTGCAAAACTTTGCAAGGAGAGTAGAAGGTCCTAATGCATAGATAGAAGCTAAAACAAAAATTTGGGGATGTGTGAATAGATTTTTCAGTTATAGGATTGTGAAATCTAAACATGCATGTTGGTTCTTTAAACCTTTGCATAACATTTAGGTGATGTGACATTAATAATTATCATATTTTGGAATAAAAGTCTATATTCCCAGAAGAATTTTAGTATCAGGGGTTATTAGGGAAGGTAATATAAATCTCTTCCCCAACTTCATCCTAGTAATTTTAAATCATGATGTCAATAAAAGAACAAAAAATAAAAATAAAAATTGTTCACCCCCGTAGTCCAAGAACACTCAGAGGAACAGAATGGCACTTTCCCTAGGGATCATTATCAGGTGAATACAAACTCCAACATGATTTGTGGTTTCTGGAGAACACGTAAGGCCAGAGCTAAGGTTGGGGGTAGAAAAGAAACCCCCCGCAAAAAGATAGGAAGAATGAATCTGCTATGCAGTTGTTGGTTTCCATGTGTCTTTAATTTTTTCACTTATGTTTAGGGTAGGGGGATTAAAATTAAGAGAATGATTTAATAAAAAGAGAATAATTAATACAGTGTCCAAAGAACTTTAATGTTTGCATAGGGCAGTCTAATATTCAATGGAAAACTGCTTTTTTTTTTTTTTACTGAAATGTAAAACTTCTTCCACCTCCCTGAAATTCTATATAGCCACAAAACTTTGTATAAGTATTTTTATT
The DNA here is from genome assembly GCA_963574655.1 of Perodicticus potto. Classification (NCBI taxonomy): domain Eukaryota; kingdom Metazoa; phylum Chordata; class Mammalia; order Primates; family Lorisidae; genus Perodicticus; species Perodicticus potto. The sequence continues at coordinate 16,378 of CAUYRH010053047.1, forward strand.
TGCTTTGGTTCAAACTCAGAAAAATAAACTGAGCCCACATATAGGTCAAGAGTAAAAATGGTGCTGGAGGATTTAAAGTAGAATACAGGAATTAGGACGCACAACAATAAAATAAAATATAGATGTAAGCTCTATAAGCTGGCAGAAATTTAAAATAAGAATGAATTTCTTCTTCAGCAGAGATTAATGAGTTATTAAGCATTTAGAACAGTGTTTGGCACATAGAACTATCAAAGTTTTAGCTATTGTGTTTATAATTATTAATATACATTAATGTAATTGAATTACATTATTAAAACCCCTTAATCCAGTTGTAAATGCCATATTATCCCCATTTTATACATGTAAACACTGAGCCTGATCAATTAGTCAGGAGTCTGTCAATTTCAATTATCAGAGAATCTAACTCAAAAGCCTTTATGTTTAAAACAAAAGAATGTATTGATTTGTATATATGTAAATACCAGAGGTAGAATCCAGGCAGTTTTTCCCAGACCTGATACAATCTATTTTTTTAAATAAGCATTGCCTTTATTTTTGCTTTACCAAATCTTTTTTTCTTTATTAAATCATAAAGAGGTAGATCATGTATACATTAATGCATTTATGGGGTACAATGTGCTGATTTCATATATAATTTGGAATGCTTACATCGTACTGGTTAATATATCCCTCCCCTCATTTACTTAATTATTGTGTTAAGACATTTATACTCTGTACTTAATAGATCCTACATGTACCCTTGCAATATGCACCATAGGTTGTATCACACCTATTATACAATCTATTTATATCATGGCTCTTTCTTCTGGGAAGACAACTACACATTCCGGCTTTGCCTCACCTTCTGCTAACTCTTAGCTGAGAAGAGGCTCTCTCTTCCACACACTTTTGCAAACCTCAGGCACCCCAAAGTAAGGCAAATGTAAGACACCCCAAAGTAAGGCAAATGTGAAGCAAAGTTTATTGAGGCAGAGAAAGATAGGTTTACAAAGTAACAGAAAGATACAGGTTTACAAAGCAAGATACTTTTGCCATAGATACAGGGCCTCTATTGTCATGACAAGAAAGGGGCCCTATGGTTATGGCCGGGGGTTCTGTTTTACACTGCCTAGTAAGACCTATCTTGTGACTGGTTAGGCCTATCTTGTGGTTCAGAAGTCCCCCTGGAACCAGAGTTTCACTGGGCAGGTGGACCTCCCATTGCCTCCCTGAACACACATTAAGGAGTGCAAACCACAATGTAGATTTAACATAATGACTGGATAATTAGCCTCAAGACTGTTCTAGGTCACCTTCAAGACTCTGTTGTACCTATTCAACTTGGCCCGTGGGCTACAGAGTCCCTACATTCCTTTTGCTGTTGGCACCCTAAGTTCTGATTGGTGGATTGTTAGGGTGTGCCTTCCTCCCCAAGTGTGGGCTATCACTCAGGACAGAATTGGAGTGGCAGCACTGAGATAGGGCCTGCAGTCCTGCCCTTGTCCTTTTTCCAGGAGATCTGGATTCCTATTTACCTAGCACAACCACCTTTCCAGCTGGGGATGGGGTCAGATTATTCAATCCATATCCTCTTCTCCCAACAGGAGGCACAAAAAAAAAATTCTCTTATTTCTGCAACAGAAACAAGAGAAGAGGACTGAATGATGGTAAGAATAAAAACGAAGAATGTTTACTACATTTTTTTTTTCCGAGGTGATTCAGGCATCAGTGGCAAAAGCAGACCTCAAAATGAGAACGGTTTGACTTAGAAGACTGTGCTCTTAAGCACTCCCAAATACGGCTTCTTGAAATTAAACATTTTGCTATTCCTGTGTACCAAGCAGTGTGCTAGATCCCAGGAATGTAAAGCTGTATTAGACACACTCCTCCCTTGAGGAGCTCTATCTAATGGTGGAGACAGGTGTAAAGAGAAAATGACAGTGCCATGATTAAGGTGCTCAGATAGAAGCATGACGAGCTCATTTATAGCAATTAGAAGTACTTCCTTTAAGATCATTAATCACCAGTCCACAATTTGGAAGTCCAGGATCTTCACCCTTCCTTTGCCAAGAAGCACCAGGGAAAAGAATGTGTTGACACAGAAGATTTATCTCCCAGGGTATGAAGAAATTGTCCTAAGTTGTTCTAATTAGGCCAAAGTAAAAATTGATGCTGATGGTCAATTTTAGGGAAGTAACTGTAATAGATAAAAATAGAAAAAAAAATTAATAAAATATAAGGAAAATTAAACATGCTAGGTAAATGCATTAGAATAACCTCCAAATACGGATATATTGATGTAGAAAGCTCTATGATTTTTCTTCTAACATTTTTAATGCTTTGAAGGGAGCTTAAGTTTATTCATGAAGGATTAAAAAAATGCATTTTTCTTTGGCACGTAAGAGCGAAATTGTTCATTTAATATAAAAATGACACATTGAGTGAAACCAGCTCCATCTGGATAAACTAGAGAGCTGACAGTGAAGCTACTCTGAGCTCCAATCATAGCTCATTTGACATTAAAATGCTTTGCTTGGCTTGCAAAGCAAAATGATCTGAATATAGTAGACAATGCAAAATTTTCATTCATTTTAAGTAAATTTTGTAAATTTGTAACAGAAAATAAACACAAGATGAATGGCACACAACAGTCCCTAGATAAATTAGTAGGAACAATGGGATTGTGATGCTACTAATCTGCTTTGCAGTTAAGTGAAGATTCTCATACAAAGATAGAGATGAAAACTATCCTGGCGTTTTATGAAACTTGCAGTTAGTGAGCTCGTGTGCCGTAAATTTTGAGCTTATTAGAGTCACTAAACTGTTCATAAAGGACTAGTTTAGCTGCTGTTCTGGTCTGGCAGACTCTTTGGGAGAAGCAGCCCCTCTCTACTCAACAGCATCCACCTATCGGTGGCCTCACTTTTCACAATCTGTCATGGACATCTGCTAAGGAAAATCTTTTACTTAAAAAAAAAAAGACATTCAGAACTCAACTACTGTGCAGAGAAGAATGCAAGAAATGTGAAAATCAACTCTATATACTTTGATCTTAAACCTTAACAAGTATACTTTCTATTTAGCTACAGAGAATGAGGCTTAGCATTTGACAAAAGTGGCTGATGCATCTAATTAAGTAGCTGAATATTTTTGAAGAATAATTTGCCTCAATATCTCAGTATCTTAGATGTAGATAGATTTAATGAACTGAATGTTTATGCCCGCCCAATACACACACCAAATTCATATGTTGAGATTCTAATCTCAAGTGTGGCTCTATTTGGAGGAAGGAAGTACATTAAACTAACAAAGTCATAAGGGCAGGGCACTGATCCAATAGGACTCAAGTCTTTATAAGAAGAGATGTAAGAGAGTTTGCTTGGTGTTGGACTTTCCAGCCTCCAGAGCTATGAAGAAAATAGATTTCTATTGTTTATACTGTCCAGTCTGTGGTGTTTTGTTATGGCAGTCCAAGATGGCTAATGCAATAAATAAGGTCATTGTCCATATACAGTAGAACCCCCATAGTTGCCCACCTCTGTACATTGACCACCTCCTTAAGTCAACCTGATTTTCATAGGCCAGACATGCACCACACATGTGTATCAGTACTGTAGACCTAGTTCCTTATGTTGACCACCTCTATATGTTGACCAGTTTGTTACAGTTCCTTGAGTGGTCAACTCTGTGATTATTATATAATTATATCTGTCTACCTAAATGTGAATGAAAATATATTGTGTATCTATTATATATCTGTTACTAAATTAATTTATTGACAATAATAATTCCTTTTCCAAATTTACATTCTAGTGCTCCTAATGATTTTAAAAATGAGATTTGCCTAGTTAAATTGTCTTCATGATTTCTACTTTAGGATTCTGCCATCCTCTACCCCATAATCCTATTTAGCAATGGACTACTTGCAATTCCAAACATGCATTGTATTTTATACCTCCATATGGTTGAGCATAATATTCTCTCTGCTTAGAATTCCATTCTGCCTTTTGTAGAACTAACAAACTTCCAGTCTTTCAGTATTCAGGTTATATGTCACATTTACTTTCTTTGTGAATACTATCCTTAATAAGCAGAATAGTTTTCTTTTCTTTAAGGCACCAGTGTATGTTGTACAAAGTTTAATTAATGGATTTAGACAATTACATAAGAATATAAGAAGGCTAGAAAAACAAGAACTTGTCAGACTTAATGCTAATGTGCAATATTTCCTAGACATAATTAAGAAAGTGTCATGAAGAAAGTATTTCTAAAGTACAGAGAAGTTATGGGTAATGCTAGGACCCAGGTGTCATCTAGATAGGGAGTAGCTGAAATAAGACTTAATTCTTGATAAGTCTAAGTCCACATAGATTCATGGAGGGGGCAAAGGCAAGATCTGCAATCTAGGATTCAGTGTTTCGTGAACCACAAAAATGACAAGGCAGATTATAAGCAAGAAGAATTATAGTTGAGTTACTATTGTGAATTTCAAAAGAGGATGAGCCTAAATAAGAGGATATTCTAGCATTGAGAATGAAATAACCCAGATCAGTAGAGGGAACAATATGGATGGTAATGTATCACCAGCACAAACACTTGCATCTCCTAAATTACCTAAGCTAGAAATTTGAAGTTATATTTGACCATCAATTATTACTCATTTAATGCAAGTAGACAATGTCTAAGATGTTCTGCCTTTTATGTATTTTTTAAATACCATCCTCATCGCTGACCCTAAGAATTTTTGCTCACATTATTCAATTAGAATCATTACAGTACCGATGTCTATAATGATCAGATTCACTCCTCAGCCTTCTCCACCTGGCTCTGCACCCTGGAGGACAAGCTGTCTGGTTTCACGTTGGGTTTGGCTAATAGAGAGCTGTAGAAAGAGACTGGAAGGAGGGAAGAGGTTCAGGTTGGGATATTTCAACTGCTGGTTTCCTCTCAGTGAGGTCTCCAAGGATGCCTATGTTGCTACAGAGGGTCACTGGTGCTTTTGAGACCATCTACTTTGCATGACTCTTTCCCTAGATTTTTATAACCTCTCATTCAACTCATCCCTTTGCTCGTAATTTGAACCCTCTTTTGTAATTTCCCTACACTCTGCCCATATCTTTGACATTCACTCTTGGGCACACCCTCTTTGATTTATCCTAAGTTGAGTGTGTCATTTGCTGAAATCCTGATATAAATATATGAGCTCTTAGCTCATCTCTTGTGGCAGTGCCACTTTCATAATCTCTTTCTCCAATTTCTTCAAACACATATCAAAAGGAAGATCTAACGTTGTCATTCTCCAAACTTATACATTCTCCTACAAAATGAACTAAATTTCTTTAACATGGTTCATAGAAGCATTTATGCATTAACCTCTGTGAGAAGAGCCTCACCTCTCAGTGTGTTCACAAAGGTACTCTGGGCTTGCCATACTGAACAACATTTGCTCCTTGTAGCACCTGCACCGCTTCTCCGTGCCATTGCAGGAACCGAGTGCTTGATATGAAATGCCCATCTCCTTCTTTGGAACATCCCTTTTCATGATTCCAAAAATAAATCCCACTGAGGGGATATTTCCTGATGTATCTCAAGCAGTTAATGACCATTCCTGTAATCTTATAGTAAACTGTACCTAGTACTAATGCAATGCAAATGACTGCATTTTAATGATGAATTGCTAAACCTTCCTTGGCTGACTAGATTGTGAGCTTCTTAGGGAAAGGCACATGATCATTTCAAATCTTGCTATCTCTTTGAGTCTTGGTATCTTACTCAGTGTCTTTCATAGAGAAGATGCTCAATCAAATATACGGAATAAATAAATAAGCCAGCCTGTAAGTTATCACTCTAGAGATCTCACATCTGATGAAGAGGGTAGATGATCTAGTTAAGTCATCTTTTATTCTACTTATTTATTGCTAGAATTAGTTTAGCATATCCACGTGGCCAAGTAGATGTTATCCTTCTCCCCCAATTACTTATTCCATATAAGCCATTCCTAAAACTTTAAGTCAATAGAAAGCTGATATGGGCAGCATGTTATAAATGTTTACACGAAAATTAAATTTTATAATCATGCATTGGGGATTACCTTCCTATCATTTTCCATCGAAAACCAATGTTGATTGTGCATTTTTCTTAGGAAAAATTTGATAATTAGTTTTCAAATGATAAGTTAGAAAGTATTTAAATATTCAGACATTTTGACTATAGTTAAATATTTGAGATATATTGTGTAGGTGTAATTAACTGAAATGAGAAGAAAAAGTCAGTTTATTCAGACAGAACATAGGTAATGAAGCATTACACATAGCATTACATGGGTAAGTTAGACCTGATAAGTTAAATAGAGACCATCTTGCCTAAATCTGTGATCCTATTAATCCCTTTCATTTATTGCATTACCAGAAAAATGACTAAACTGAAGAATTCCATTAGGATTTCCTCAGCCCTTTGTCACTCTGCTTAGTTTAATAAACAAACTTAATAAACTAAGGGGTGTGTCTTCATTTCTTTTTCTGCACAGATGAAGCTTTAAAATAAAGTTTCTCACCTTCTGTTAAGCTTTCGGGAAGGCATCTGTGCCTCTTTAAGTAAGCAGCTAAGAGGCTAAGTCACATATTTTTCAGCTGCGAAGTCCAATCTGGATTCCTTCAGTGTCTCATTCACTGTGTTAGTCTACAGTAGCCCTGGCAACTCTGCTTTGAGGATGGAGGATGGGGAGAGAGAAGCTTGTAGACATGCAAGTTGATCTTGGGCCAGACTGTTGGTAGTTGTTGGTGAATTTCTTTTAATACATAGTTTTCTGAGAAGTTGGCCCACCAGCTGTAGAGAGCAACTCTCTCCTTAGGAGTAAATAATCCGTAAGAGAGATCAGAGAATAAAAACTGAAATGCAAAATCACAAATGCAGCCCTGAGGATATCTCTTTAAGGAATAGCAGAGAATTCTTATCTTGTCATTATTATGTGTAACTAAGAATAAATACAATCTTATGGAGAAATTACTGATAAATCTGCTGAGATTGAACAGAAAAATGACCAGTGGAATGATCTGGATTAACTCAAAAACTATGCCCTGCCTCCAGTATGTGCAAAAAAGGGTTCAGTTTAAATGATGATTTAAACTATATTTTTCTGCAGTTAATACTAAATGCATCAGTGGAGTTTGCTTTTAAAGAAACAACAATGGGGCTTCCTTGTGAAAAATCAATTATTTTGTGAAACAGACTTGGATCCTAATTCTGAATAGAAATTTAGATTTTATCATCCAGCAGAGAGGTTACTTCATGGGATATCTGTAGACTATTTTGGCCACTGGGCCCTTTTAAACTGACATTAAGGCAAAGACAGCACTTTTATGCCATGGTCAGTTTCTTAGCCTTCTAGTCTTATAGCTGTTAACACTTGGAAAATAAATGAAATGCATTTCATTCTCAGGACAGGTGTCTCAGCAATACCTCTCTAGAGCACTAAATTATAGCAATAAACTGAAGACAAAATAAACTGTCTAATCTGTGTCCATTTTACGAGACTGTTTCTTCATATTAAAGTTTGATTAATGCACCAACTCTTTTCAGGAACCAAACATATTGAAGGAGGTAAGCTCTAAAAGTAGAGCAAGACACACTTTTAAACTTAGAAATTTTAAATAAGTCATAACTGATGCTGTAGTATATGCTTTTGCATTTTATAACAAATTTGTCCATGTTTTAGATGTCGTTCTTATTAAAGCACCACTATTATGCTGTATCATACGAAAGTATCACAACTGTGGAGCAATCTTCTTAGATTACGTCAAGCTTTTTATTTTAAATCCTGTAAGCAATGCTGTAGTGAGCTCCTTTACTAATATATTTAGTTTATTTTTATTTTTACTTAATACGAAAACACTTAGGACTGTAATTTTCAAATGGAAAAAAAGAAAATTTCCTTCCACTGCCACGTGTTACATATTGAAAGGGTTGACGTCATCCCAGGCAAGTTCTAACTCAGTTCACAGCCACAGCTCTCGCGTGGTTAGTGTTTGTGAGCTTACTGCCCTCTGGCTGTGGCAGCATACGGGATTATCATTTCCAGCTTGTCTGTGCTAAATCGGTATTTACAAAATAGGACCTTAAGATTGCAAACCTTTTATTCTCTGGTGATCACGACTGCGATGTGTTATGTCATCAAACATTTGAACATTTACAGGAAGATATTTTATTGCTTTCATCAAATCGGACCCAAACTTTGTAATAGACAAACCTGGTGCTTCACTTTAGAAGCATCTAGACCATGGGTTTTGTTCTGTTTACTTTGGAAAACTGAAGAGTACGACAAATGCCTAATGCAGGAGGGACAAAAATTTAGCCATTTTAAGGATGGTTATGCTACGACGCATGCATGTGTTACACGCACACGTCATAATGTGAATACACAGTATACACACTCTTATGCACCTTATCTTGTTTTTTAAAGGTTTTGTATTATAAAATACATCTTGGAAATCATTTCATACCCATAGCTTATCCTTTTCATCAGCTGCACTGTGTTTCATTGTATTCTATCATTTTTTTTTTTACCATATACCAGTAGGTATTCATCTCTCCAGTATTTCACTAATATAAAAATGCAGTAATGCATATTTTTGTGCATTTACCATAATGTACCAGTTTAACAGTATTCTTTAACTTCCTAAAAATAGAGTTGCCATATCAAAGATGAGCACATTTTTATTAGTGCTCATTATTACAAATTTTCCCTCCAAAGAGTTTCCCACATTCCTTTTTGCCTCACAAAGGAAGAACAGGAAACCCACAATCCTACTGTAATGAAATTCAAATGTTGTCTTTGCCCACACGACAGGGGAAAATGTCTCCACATTGTTGTTTTCAGTCACATTTCCTTGATTCTGAACGAGGTTGACCATCTTTTCAAGTTCTTTGACTGACTGTTCACTAAAACAGATGCAGTACTTATTAAGTTTACTGTTTATATACTTTATTTCCCAGTTTCTTGACTTTCCTGGTTAACTTCCTTGACTGTAAGAACTTTTAAATATATTATAAAAACTCCATCATCCTTTTTGTTAGCTATAACATTTTTTGCAAAACACGCGATGGACTTGTCCCTTGTTTATAACACTCAGCCATCACAAATTTTAGGTGCTCAAATTTACTAATAATTCTGTAACATTCTCAAGGTTTGGAGTCATGCTTACATAGATCTTTGTACTCACAATTACTTTTTGATATTCCCCTTTTTAAAATGTCTTAAGGTTTCTCACTGTTTACAGTTAAATATTTGATTCATCCGTAATATACAATAATAGCATTTACAGATAATGACATATCTTGCTGCACTTTTTTTTAATTTTGGGGATTCATGAAACTTCTTTAATCTTCAGATTTATGATTTTCATCAAAGTTAGATAGTTTTGACCATTATGGCCCACAAACACCTGAAAAAAATGCTCTTCAGCCCTAATCATCAGAGAAATGCAAATCAAAATGAAATATCATCTAACTCCAGTGAGAATAGGTCTTATCAAAAAGTCCTAAAAAAAACAAGTGCTGGCACAGATGCAGAGAGAAAGGAACACGTCTACACGGTTGGTGGGACTACAGGCTGGTACAACCTGCATGAAAAGTAGCATAGAGATACCTCAAAGAACTAAAAGTCGACCTGCCGTTTGATCCAGCAACCCCACTCCTAATTATTTACCCCAAGAAAAAAGATATTTTATAAAAAAGACACTTGGACTTAAATGCTTATAGCAACATAATTTACAAGCGCAAAAACATAGAAACAACTCAGAATAAAATGTGATATATCTGTATCATGGAGTATTATTCAGTCATTAGAAAATGGTGATCTAGGGTCTTTTGTAACAACTTGGATGGAATTAGGGACCATTCTTCTAAGTGACGTATTTGCAAGAATGGAAAAATGAACCCCATGTGTACTTAGCATGAAACTGGAACTGGCTGATCAACACTTCTGTGCACAGAAGGAAGTAAAATTCAATAGCAATCAAGTAGGCATTAGCGGGGGAGAGGTTGGGTGAATTCACACATAACTTGTACAATGCACATATTCTAGGTGAAGGGCATCAAAGGTACCAAAGCAAATTATGTAACCAAACTATGTGTACCCCTGTGCTATTCTAAAATTGAAAACAAAGAAATTCAGGCTGGGTGCAGTGTAGCTCATGTTTGTAATCCTAGGACTCTGGGAGGCCAAGGCGGGTGGATTACCTGAGCTCACAGGTTCAAGACCAGCCTATGCTAGAGTGAAACCCTTTTGCTAAAAAGAGCCGGTGTTGTGGTGGGTGCCTGTAGTCCCAGCTACTCAGGAGACTGAGGCGAGAGGATTGCTTGAGCCTGAGAGTTTGAGGTTGCAGTGAGCTGTGAAAGCACAGCACTCTACCCAGGGTGACAAAGTGAGACTCTGTCTCAAAAATGAATAAATAAATGAATAAACACATACATACATAAAATAAATTCAATCCAGAGCCAAAAATAAAAATTGTCCATTATTTTTCAATTAATTTTCTGCACACTGTCCACTTCCTCTTTCCTCGGGACTACCATTGTATGTTGAATTGCTTCACATTTTTCTGTCGGTCGTAGATGTTCTTCACTGTTTTTCAGTGTCTCCATGCTGCCAGGAGCTCAGTTGACCCCAGGTGTTGTAGTCGGCCATGAAGGCAACAAGCCACAAATTAAAACATAAGCGAGAGGCAAAACTGGAGAAAGCACCAACCCCACCTAATTCCCTTTCCCCGCGTGAAGCCAGTTGAGGGTCTAGTGGATCAGCACGTGGGTGGGGGTTATCTTCCTGTTGAGGAAGCTGCAAACAAAAGGCTTTGGCAGCCCTGCGGACTCTGCGGGATGGGGAGCAAGGCCAGGGGCAGGGCTAGAAGTGGGAAAGTACTGCGTACTGACTCAAGGGAGGAAAAGGTTTCTGAAGGTTCCTCCTCCTCATCCTCCCTCCACCCCACCTCCAATGAGGAGGCCTTGAAGAAGCCTCAGCAGGAAGCCTCAAATTAAGAAACCTAAGAACGCAGGTGATCGTCTGTGGGTGCAGATGTAGGAAGACGGGGGACCTGAGTCCTTAACTGCAGCTCCCCTTAGAGAGTGCCACCACCAGCTGCGCCCAAGTCTGTCGTGGGAACAGCCGCCCACTCTGCCCAGGAACCCACCAGGTAAGGCCTTTGCAATTGCCTATTTTCGGGCCGTAAGAATCACACACAGGTTTGTAACCAATACCCGCACTTCTCACACGAGTCATTTCAAACAGTTGCTGTTTCTTCAAGTGTACTGATTGCTTTTTCTGAAGTATCTAATTCAGTGTATTGTCCATTTCATGTATAGCATGTATAATCTCTAGAAATTCCATTTGAGTCTTTTTAAATATTATCTTGCATTTCTCTCACCATGCCTTGGTTTTTCTCTATTTCCTTGCACACATGATAGGGATGGGATGTATAAGAGCTGTTTGAATGTCAGCCTGTCTGTGTTGGGGCCACTTCCATCATCTCTGTTATTTCATGGTTGGTTTCCATTATTATTATTTTTCCCTAATTGGGAAATATGTTTTCTCCTTTGCCTACCTGATAATGTTTTATTGGATGCCAAATACTGAGTCTTTTACTTTATCGATGGTTAGATTTTGTTTTATTCCTTAAGATAGTTTTGGATTTTGTTTAGGCAAGCAGTGAAGTGAATAAAGATCAGTAAAAACCTTTCAAGGCTTTTAAAAATCTTGGTAGTCCAGAGCGCCCATTATTCTAGGGCTAATTTGGCCTCCTCTTAAGGTGCCAGCGTACTGAGGAATCTACCTGATGCCGATGCATCGCGAAGACTTCTCATCAGGAAGCACAAACTGTGCCTAGACCTGGGTGAACAGATCAGTACTCAGCCAAAGAGTCAATCAGACCTGTCTACAAATCTCCAGAGCACTCTCCCCCCCCCAGTGCTGTACCCAGCTGTTTTGGCCTCCCTGAGCTCTGATCTGTTTCCTTAACTCAGTGAGATCTCTGGCATTCTTTTTACCCCCCTCGCACTGCAGCCTAAATAGAGACTCTAAGCAGACAGCTGGTGAAACACATTGCCCCTTTTATTTTCCCTATTCTAAGCCTCACATTCCTGTGTGCTGCTTGTTGTCCAGGCAATGAAGCTATTTCAGACACTTTGTCTAGTTTTCTAGATATTGGAAGTATTAGTTTTTATTTTGGTTTCATAAATTACCACAAAACTAGTAGCTTAAAACAACACTGACATTTTTCATCTAACAGTTTCCATGGGTCAGGAGTCCAAGCATGACACAATAGGGTCCTCTGGACAGGGCGTCACAGGCTTGAAATCAAGGCACTGGCAGGACTCAGTTCCCTTCTGGACTTCCATGTCCTCTTCCAAGCTCACGTGGTTGTTTGCAGAATTCAATTTCTTGCAGCTGTAGGTCTAAGGTCCTTGTTTTCTTCCCACTCTCACCCAGGGGCTGTTCTTCACTCCTAAAAATCACCTGTAGTTCCTTGTTAACATGGCCCGCTTAAAATGTTACCTGTAGGGCAGCTTTTATAAGTCAAGCCCAACTGGGACAATGTACTTGTCAATTAACAATCAACTGATTTGGGACCTTAACTACATCTGCAAAATCCCTTTTCCTTTGGGTTTTTCTATTGTCCAGAAGCAGAGCACAGGTCCAGCATGCACAAGGGGAAGGAAATATACAAGGATATGACTTATTAGGAATAACTGTAGGAGGCTGGGCTCAGGCCTGTAGTCCCAGCACTCTGGGAGGCAGAGGCAAGTGAATCACCTGAGCTCACAGGTTTGAGACCAACCTGAGCAAGAGCGAGACCCCAGCTCTAAAAACAATAGCCAAGCATTGTGGCCAGTGCCTGTGGTCCCAGGCACTCAGAGGCTCAAGCAAGAGATTTCCTTGAGCCCATGAGTTTGAGGTTGCTGTGAGCTATAATGTCACAGCACTCTACCTGCAACTCTTGGGCTTAAGCAATTCTTAAACTATGATGCCACGCACTCTACCTCTAACTCTTGGGCTTAAGTGATTCTCTTGCCTCAGCAGCCCAAGTAGATGGGACTACAGGTGCCCGCCACAACACCTGACTATTATTATTGTTGTCATTGCATTTGTCATTGTCGTTTTAGCTGGCCTGGGCCGAGTTTGAACCTGCCAGTCTGTGTGTATGTGGCTGGCGCCGTAACCACTGTGTTACGGGCACCAAGCTGATATATCCCTTAATTTTTAATTAGGTTTTCTAATGATTTGGGAAAAAAAAGAGACTTCTGGATTTTTTGATAGGTGGTTTGTCTAATTTTTTATCTTTATTGATTACATCCTTTGCTAACTTTAAGATTGTTTGCTTTTATTTTTTTCTTGATTTGAAGTTAAATTTATATATATTTTTCATTAGTTAAGTGACTTTTAGTCTATAGCTTTTCCTCTGCTCTCTACTTTTATTGCATCACTATATCTCAGAGTTTTTATAAAGATTTTATGTCATTTATGAAATTTGTGATTTTAGACATCATTTTCCCTTTGACATGAAATTAATATGGATTACTTATTATTATGACTACTATTATCTTACTGTAAGGGTAGGAATTTGTAGTTGTTGTTTTAGAGTTTCTCTTTGTAATTTCTAGTTTGATATTAAATGTGATCAATGAATGTTATCTGTACAACTTCCTGGTCCTATAATAATATAATGATGTTCATATTATTGCAATTTATTGAACCTTTATCTGTAAATGTTCTTTGGACACATGCAAAGAGGAACTTTTTCAGAAATGTGAAATATACTTACTCAAGTTCAATATTTAAAAATTAGGAATATCTTCAATAAGGTCCTATTAACTTTGATGTATGTAAGTTCAGGAATTATGGCCCACTATTTGTTTAGACTTTGATATAGTCTATACTATAAAGCTCAAACACATTTCAAAAGCTCCTTATCTACCATAATAATATTCAAATATTTCAATTATATGATACTATTTGAATATAATGACATTCAAAGGATGTCTGAAAATGGAAATTGTTCTCTCAATTCATCCAGCTGCAAATCTTAACCTGAAAAAAAGAAAAAAGCTGTTTAACTTATTTATTTTAAATATTTATGTTTCACTGTAAAGATTTATTAATGTACTTGATTCTGGAGTGCTCTTAGGTAACACCAGGTATCATTAATATTTGAGTTTTTTTTAATGTATGTACAGCAGGTATAAGAAAAGATAGATAAATATATTTCAAGAAAAGTAAAAACTGTATGAAAAGTATAATACTCAATATATACCAATAACAAAAGATGAACACAAGTCATGTTTGACTTTAGCAATTACAAGAGGTGCTCAAGTATATACACACTATAAAATACACAGATAACATCTCTTATACTATGTATACATTTTTTGTCATGTCCAGTACTTATTTACTATTGTAAACTGACAGTTTATAACTAAATAAACTTATGGGGCACAAAGTGATGTATATGAAAAAATGTGGACTAATTAAATCAAGATAGATAACATAAGCACTACCTCAAATACTTAACATATTTTGGGGTGAGAACATTTGAAACTTACTATCTCAGCAATTTTGGATTGTACAGTTCTCTATTATTAACTACATCTACCACACTGTGCGACAGAACAACAAGAAGGAAAACCATATATTTCTTTCAGAGAAAAGAAAAATACCCTTTGACCATCTTCTCCCCACTTCCCTCTCCCCCACCTTCTATAACCACAATTCCACTCTCTGCTTCTGTAAGCTCAATTATTTTAAGTTCTATGAATAAAGGCATATGTATAGTATTTATCTTTCAGTGCCTGGCTTATTTCACTTAGCATAATGTGCTATAATTCCCTTCAGGTCGTTGTCAATTACAGAATTCCTTTTTTTTCAAAGTTGAATAATATTTCATTGTGTATATACATCACGTTTTCTACTTCATTCATCTGGTGATGAACACTTAGGCTGATCCTATAACTTAAGAACCATGAATAGTGCTGTAGTGGACATAGCGTTGCAGATACTGCAGTCATCTCTTTGACAAACTAATTTAAAATCTTTAGGTAAATACCCAGCAATTGGATTGCAGGATCAATATTTGTCATTTTAACCATTTATAAATGTATGATTTGATGGTATTATGTTCATTCATAATGTTGTATAACCATCCCCATTATCTGATTTCAAAACTTTTTATTTATTTCAATATTAATATCATTTCAATATAAATGTTTCAAAGTATTATGGGGATACAAATTTTTTTGGTTACAGGGCTCACTTTTGTAATGCTTAACTCCAGGTTATAAGTATGCTTGTCACACAGATAGTATTTGTTGTACCTATTAAGTAGGTTTTCAATCATCCCCTCTTCCCTTCTCCTCACAGTTCAGGATAATGGTCTCCAGTTTCATACATTCTGTCACAAAAGGCATTAAGTCGTCCTTGGCTGAATAGTACTCCAAGTCATATTAAGTTCTAAAATACATTTGTTCCCCTGGGAGTTTTGATAGATTGTGGATCTTCATAAATTTCAGTAGGAATTTTCCCCCTAAATAAAATGCATATATCACAATATTTTAGCTTGTTATCTTTCATATTAATAAGGTTAAGTATTAGTCCTATTTAGTCTTCCTAATCTACTAGTCTACCAGAGTTTTATACAATACTTGATTCATCCACTTCCTAGATGTTCTATTGTAAAAAGTAACTATTACAATTATGTTTTGGCAAAACCTCAATTTCCTGTCATAGGAAATTAAAATATTTTAATTTTCATGCAAAATTTTAAAATTATAAAATATTGTATTAAAGTGTCCTAGAGCTCAGTTCTTAATACAATGGCATTACCATAAAAAATGAAAAAGACCTTGTAATAATAAGATGCTTAGCATTTTCCCAACAAATAAATTCCCATGAGTAGGATCTAAAATAGGCTTATTGTTGGCCCTATGCTATTTTCTTTTTTCTTTTCTTTTCTTTTCTTTTCTTTTCTTTTTTTTTTTTTTTTTTTTGCAGTTTTTGGCCGGGGCTGGGTTTGAACCCGCCATCTCTGGCATATGGGGCTGGTGCCCTACTCCTTTGAGCAACAGGCGCTGCCCGGCCCTATGCTATTTTCTTTCTGTTCCTTCCCCAGGTGATCTACATGTAGTCCTAGAAATATGTCCCAGTACATTCTCACATTTACCCTGCATTCAATACATCACACATGTGTAATCAATTCAGTTATTCCCACTTGTTAAGTCAGTAAACCTTCCCTCAGCCCTTAGCATGCATCAGGAACAGGAGTAGGTGCTAAATTTTTGGGAAGGGGGGAGATGAACAGAAAAGGTATAGCAACAATACCATTTGTAGGTGGCATGATGAGCGTTATGAAATGCTTTGGAGATACACAGAAATAAGAAATTAATTCACCCAGAATATAGAGGAATACACAGATAAGAAAAATTATGGAAAAATATTGGATTTAAAACTTGGAAACTTGTAGAAATGTTCTAATTAATAATAGGAAAGATGCTAAATGAAAAGGAAGGAGCAATTATGAGGGCCAAAGATAGGAAGAAAAGACTAAAGATACGTGGAAAAGAAATGTACACCAAAGCTAGTTTGGAGATGTGTGTCTTGCTAGAGACTTTTGACAATCTTTGCATGACCCCTTCCTAAATAGGGACTGATTCATAATCTCTCCTCCCAGACTGGCTGCAGATGCCAAGGCATTTATCTAATGAATGGGTTTTGTGGATCATACACAATGATGCAAATGTTAAATATTAGCTTCAATGGGTTCTAAGACATATCTATAAACTTAAATGTTACATAATTATTGTAGCTTTTCAAATTGCAGTATCCTAAAAGTGGTCATTGAATAAAATGAATAGAATGCTGATGGTATTCATTTTCAATATATGTGATAATAGTGACACATTTTGGAAAGAAAATCATGGCAGGGGTACGCTGTTTTAACCTACTGTTACAAAAGAAGACTTGGCAGTTTTATAAAAAGATTATTAATCATTTTTATTTTTAAATTAATCTTAGAAATTTTACATTTCATGATTTGCTAAATGCCTCATTTGACATTATACACTACACTCAAATGCTTTGTATCTCAGTACCTTTGTGCTCATGTAAACAATATGTGAATGGGACAAGGGTTGGAGCAAGACAACCACATAGAAATCTCCAACAATATGGTTGGCACCTGTGGCTCAAAGGAGTAGGGCACCAGCCCTATATGCTGGAGGTGGTGGGTTCAAACCCAGTCCCAACCAAAAACTGAAAAAAAAAAAAAAAAAAGAAATCTCCAACAATAGTCCCTCTGCACAAATATCAAATTCAACAATTATCTATGCAAGCAAGTACCTTCAGAAGAACGAAACATCGGGGAGCAATTATACTACCTGGTTTGAACATTATATCAAAGAAAGAGGCCTAGAAGAGGGTGGAAAACACAATGATACAGCCCTCATTTCCCAGCAGTGCTGTACCAGCGTGCCAAGTGGAGAGAGCATCTGTATGCCTAGGGGAAAGAAAGTGAAGTGACTGGGGACTTTGCAATGAAACTCAGGGCCAACCTGGTACAGTACAGGGTAGATTTCTGCTACTAATAATGTAGGGAGCATTTGACTAGTCCAGTCATAGGGCAATCCTCCCTGCTGAAACATGGAGTTCTGGCCAGCCCCACTACTGCCTGACAAAAGCAGCCTGGGACCTGGGCTAAATTTGTAAGGCAGCTGGGCCACAAAGACTGCAGTTCTTCAGGTTCCTGAGAGTGTAATAGCTCAAAGCCAATGAACCCAGAGAGACACCAGCAGCTGTAGCAAAGCCAGTCCCTGTGTCACCCACTCTCCACAGCTGCAGGCAGTGCAGCTTGGGGAGAGTATTCTTCCACTTGGGGAAAGAAAAGGAAATAGCTCAAAGGACTTTGTTTTGTGACTTGAGTACCAGCTCTGTGATAGTAAAATAAAGTACCAAGCAGAACCCTGAATCCCCTGAGTCCAGGCTTTCATTCTTGGCTAACATTTCTGGACCTACCCTTAGCCAGAGGAATATATACTGCCCTGTAGGGAAGGATCCAGGATTCACCACCTGCTCACAAAAGAGCCCTGGGGTTTTGAAGAAACATCAGAGATAGCCAAGCAACAGTCACCACTGGCTTTGGGTGAGATCGGGCTGGCTTCAGGGGTCATCTGGTGCTGTGGTCCTGAAGGAGTACCTACATCATGCTTCTCTCAACTCCAGCAGCCCAGCACAGAGAGTGGGAGGAGAGGAAGAGGGTGAGAGTTTTTGTCTGGCAATCAAGGGAATACTCTCCTATCTTACCCAAGTGGTACTACCAGGAGTATGTAAGTATGGTAGCATCACTGGCCTGGGAGTTCCCCTAACTCTGATGAAGCTACAGTAACCAAAGACTTAGACCACGACACTCAATGCCCTTTGAGTACTGGAAAGTCTTCTCAGGAAGAATGAGTTCAAATAAGTCTAGGCTGTGAAGATTAAAAGAAATGCCCAGACAATGGCAAACATCAGAAAGTATCAAGAAAATCCAGGAAGACGAGACTTCTCCAAATGGACCAAATAATGTACCTGACTGGAGTGAAGGAACCAAGCGATCTTCTGAAAAAGTATTCCAGATAACTGTCCTGAAGAAACTCAGTGAACTTCAAGACAACACAAAGAAGGAATTAAGAAGACCATCAAAGAAACTTTACAAAGAGACTGAAATAATTGTTTTTCAAAAGCAGAAATTCTGGAGATTAAGAATTCAATTGACAAACTAAGAAATGTGACAGTCGTTTAACAGCAAAAATGACCAAGCAGAAGAGAGAATTAGGAAGCTTGATTATAGGCTATTTGAAAATGCAGTCAGAAGAGAAAAAATAAATAAGAATAAGGCACACCTAAACATATAGAAGACAGCCTTAAAAGGGAAAATAAAAGAGTTGTTGCTCTTGAAGAGGAGGTGGAGAGAGAGAGATGTTGGGATAGAAAGTTTATTCAAAGAAATAATGAAAAGAGGACTTTCCAAACCTAGAGAAAGATATCAATTCAGGTATAAGAGGGTTGTAGAACAGAAGCATATTTAACAAAACAAGGCTACCTCAAGGCATGAGGTCATGGGTAAAGACAAGGTCCTAAGGGACTCAAGAAAAAAGAAAATAATAATGTATAAAGAGCTCCAATCCATCTGTCATCAGACTTCTCAGTGGCAACTTTATAAGCCATGATACAGTAAAAGTGCTGAAAGGAGAAAAACCTGAACCCCAGGATATTATATCCTGAAAAAATGTCCTACAAACATGAAGGAGAAAAAAAACTTGCCCTGACAAACAAAAGCTGAGAGATTTCACAAACTCCAGACCTGTCCTGGGTGAAATGCTACAGATAATTCTTCCATCTGAAAGGAAAGGACATTACTGAATAATAAGAAATCACCTGTTAGGTATACAACTCACTGGTAACAGTAAGTACACAAATACAGAATACTTTATTGCTGAAATAGTGGTTTATAAACCATTTATATATTAAGTAGGAAGACTAAAAGAAATTTTTTTATTTTAATTTTGAGACACTGTCTCACTTGTCCTCCCAGTAGAGTAGGACATCAAAGACAGCATCCTCAAATTCTTGGGCTCAAGCAATCCTCTTGCCTCAGCCTCCTAACTAGCTGGGGCTACAGATGCCTGCCGCAACACCAGCTATTTTTTAGAGATGGGATCTCACTCTTGCTCAGGCTTGTCTCGAACTTGTGAGCTCAGGCATCCACCCACCTCAACCTCCCCTAGTGCTGGGATACAGGCATGAGCCATCACACCTGGTGTTAAAAGAAAATCTTACAAAAATAAGAACAACCTTTTGAGAGACAGTATTAAAAGATATAGATAGAAACATCAAAAATTAAATAATACGATGGGATGAAGTTAAAGGTATAGAATTTCTGTTAGATTTCTCTTTGTTGTTTGTTTGTAAGCAGAGTTGATATGTGTTTAAAATAACTGGTTAGGGGAGGAGCCAAGATGGCGATCTGTAGCCAGCTTACCGCAGAGGCTCCCATCCAGAAGGAGAGTTAAAGGACAGAAATTTAGCAAGAAAGCCGATAGTTTGGATCTGAGCCAAAAGAGAAGGTCGAAGAACGCACATTGACCCTGCTGGGGCAACCTGCAACCCCAAGGACACACAAAAAAAGGTACAGAGCACATCACCAAGTGGACGGAAGTCCCCTCCCCCATGAGAGCGGCTCGTAGTATACTCCATACCTCCATACAAACAAGCGAGCAGAGTTCAGATGTCCTCCCACTCTAGCCCACGGGAGAGACCCTCTAAAAACCGGACCTCCTTCCCCTACTAGGGTGCCATGGCACTCTCCCACCAGGCATAAAACTATATAAAACTGTATATATTCTCTACCTGCAAGTTTGAACTCCCAGCACTCCCCTCCACTCTCACCCTGAGGTCTGGAGGTCTGTCCCCAAAGGAGCCCAGATTCTTGGACATTTTCTCAGGGGATTGTGGATGGGTGTGGATTATTGCTGATCTGTGCTAATTATCTAGCTCGGGACTGGTGAGAGGAAAGTAAGCCGAGAGGAGGCCAAATCTGGAGATGCGGTGCCCTGAGGCACAGACTGGCAGCAACAGTGGCAGCTGCGGGAACAATGGCAGTGGGGCTTGCACCCCTGAGAATGTTTTAAGGAGACACTCTCAGTCTCTTTGGGTGACCAGGGGAAGCCAGGTGGCTTTTCCAGTGCCACCGGCAGAGCGGACCGACAACCAAGGCGCATAAAGGATATGCCTGAGGCGGTACCGGCCTGGGCAGAGCACAGGGATTAGAATATGCATAGAGTCAGCTGACTCCCAGGTCGGAGGCTGCTTCACTTAGCTTCAGACACAGCTGGCCCTCAGGGGATGAAAGCTGAGACAAAAGACTGGAACTCACAGACTGAGTCAGACCTATTTGCAGCCAAAGGTCTGATCAGGGGAAAATAGCTGTGACACAAACAAATTCTGCAAACTTGTTCTATTCTATCAGCAACATCAATCAGGGACAGAGCTGGAACTGAGTGAACTGCCCCAGCCCCTATCAAGTACCCAGGTTGTCAGGCCTCACCTCCCCCTGCCAAACAGTGACAGGGGGTGGCGGACTGGCTGAGGAGTCACAGAGCTTCCTGTACCCAGGCAGGTGCAAACCACTGGAGCATCTGCTCATTAGAGGAAACTGGATCACAGCCCTGTGGGGTTACCACCAACTGGGTGTGACAGAGGGGTAAGGTGGGGAAGGAGGCATCAACCTTCCCAGACTAATCTACTTGCTGGGGGGGGGGGCCTCCTGAGCTCACAGAGCACCAGAGCAAGTTATACTAGAGCTTCCAGCAGATCCCTGCTCTCTAGTTGCCAGAGACATTTTAACTCTTCCATTTGAGACCAATGCTGGCTGGGACAACTGATTGGGACCTCTTCAACTGGGCCAATCACCTGAGGACTTTCCAAAGTGGTACCCTGGGTGTGTGGTAGTGGGAAGGTTTGATTATGCTTTTCTAATTGTTGCCTGTGAGGGGCACGGTGACTTAACTGCTGGTATTTCTCCACAGCTCAGATTTCAATCCAGAGTAACTGATTCTCTAGGGTAAGACAAAGACCAGCTAACAATAAGACAAAGCCACTTAATGCCACCAAACCAAGAAGGTCCCCAGTTTCGCAAGCAGCACTGTACAGGTCCTTGATAAAAACTCTAGGGGAAAAGGTTCAGACACCAGTTCCAGCTTTCAAGCAAAGGACTGGTCAATCACTACTCCTAGAACCCCTAGCCCAAATTGTCCTTATCTACTCATCCAGCCAAACAGTGCAAAATAATCATGGGGTGGAATCAACAGAAAAGCTCTGGCAACATGAACAACCAGAGTAGATCTCCCCCTCCCCAAGGAACAATTTGGCGGACACAAATGACGATCCTATGCATAAACAAATGGCTGAGATATCAGAAATCAAATTCAGAATTTGGATTGTAAACAAGATTAATAAAATACAGGAAAAGTTGGATTTAGAAATTCAGGGTGCATTTCAAAAATTGTCTCAAGCAGTCAAGGAATTCAAAGACCAAATTTTGGATGTGGCAATCTTGTACCAAAGAGTTTGACACATGGAGACAAAAAGTTGCAACCCTCAAAGAGCTGAGAAACACAGTAGAATCCCTCAGCATCAGAATGGAACAAGCAGAAGAAAGGATTTCTGACATTGAAAACAAAGCTTTCAAATGATCCCAAACCTACAAAGAGGAAGAAAAATGGAAGGCAAAAAAGGATCATTCCCTCAGGCAGCTCTGGGATAACTTGAAGAAAACCAATATTTGCCTTATAGGGATCCATGAAAACGATGAAGTGGCATCACAAGGCAGAGTCTCTTCTTTATGAGATTATGAAAGAGAACTTTCCAGACATACCAAGAGATTCTGAAATTCAGATATCAGACAGTTTCAGAACCCCAGCATGACTCAACCCGAATAAGACATCCCCGCGGCACATCATAATTAAGTTAAGTTAATGTGAAGGAGAAAATTTTGAAAGCAACCAGAAGCAAGAAATCTAGAACCTACAAGGGGAAGAATATTAGGATAACTGCAGATCTCTCTGATCAAACCTTTCAAGTGAGAAGAGAATGGTCATTGAATTTTAATCTCCTAAAACAAAAGAACTTTCAACCCAGGATCTTGTATCCAGCTAAACTGAGTTTCATTTATGATGGAGAAATTAAATACTTTAATGACATCCACATGTTGAAGAAATTTGCTATAACTAAACCAGCTCTCCAGGATATTCTCAGACCT